>MU184001.1:143202-165094 GCA_016904865.1 Pissodes strobi
AATTTCTGGATGTCCAAATCTTAGATAATGAAGTTAATAACAAAAAACGACTGTTTTTAGAAATGTGCCACATACACAAAAATCGCCCTTGTGTTAATCTCAATAAGGACACCCAAGATCTAAGCGTAATTTATCACAACATAATTACCGCAGCCCCAAAATAATTACAACGGTAGGAGTGACCACATCAATTAATAGTCGTCTAACTCATAGGTGCAATATTTAATGCTTTTCAGCAGTACCGAGTCGCTTGGCTTGCGATCGAGTGAAATTGTTCTCTCTGTTATTGTTTGTATGCGTGGTTTTGTAAATATGTAAAGTATGTCGTTTGTTGAATTACCGTTGGTAATTAAATTGGAATAGTCTGGGTGAGTCAAATCTTTTAATTATATATTTTTAAACTAGATAATAGTGTTTTTAAATTGAATTGCACCCTGTCTATTTTTAAGTTATAGTCCAGTTAAAAACAATTTGTAAATGCCTATGTTTGTGTGTGTGTATTGTAGTCACTCTTGTTTCTGTAAAACAAAACATTTTAACTTTTTAAACATTCTCCTATTTATATATTTATGTAATTTTAATAAGCAAACATTTATATATATTGACAACATTTTTACAAAAATAAGTTATCAACTTTAATTTTTTTTGTTGGTTGGTATTATTAATTTATTAAGTTCATTGTCCTTTAAACTTATACCAACCCTTAATTTTAAATAATTTATTATTATATTAAAAACAATTTTCTCCGATTGATGTAGCCCTGAGCAGTACCGAAACGTTGGGTCGTTGATCTAAATTTTTCAATAAACTTTGTCCAAGAAAGCTGATTTAGTATCCTTTCGAGTTTCATCTTAGTGGACGTGATTCTATAAAGTTCAATTCTAAAGTTCAAAATGTAATAATATTAGGGATAATGTTTCAAAATAATTTAATGAGATATTTTTCTCTACATGTTTCGCCTTGAGGAGGCCTTTATCAAGAGTAGTTGGATACTAAAATCTAAATTGTTATACCCTACTAATTAATTAACCTGAATTGTTTTACAGCAAAATTTATTTAATTTTTTTGAAACTATCTGTAATTTTCGGAATATAATTGATAAATTTAAACGGCTCCTTTTCTAATTTTAATGTAGGGTTATACAATTGTTTAGTTAAAATGTTCTTCTGTTTTTTTTTATTTATTAGTTTGTCAATCAAAGCGATCTTATAACCGTTATTAATTGCAATCTGTTAATGGATACTTCTTTTTGGAAACTAGCCGAGTCTAGGGGAAAGCTGAAAAGTCTATGGATAAGACTATGAAAAGCAGAAAGTTTTACTTGTCAAGATTGGTTAAAGTCTTTGTGAATTATTGCATCTGTTGTTGTTGGTTTCCTATATATATCAAATTTAAGCGAATCTCTTGTCTTTGTAATCGTTATGTCCAAAAAGTTTAAAATGTTAGATTCTTTTTCCATGGTAAATTGAACTCTATTATTTAGGGAATTTAAAAATGTTAAAAAGGTATTTAAGTTTCTGTTGGTTCCTGTAAAGATGCAAAATATGTCATCCACATATCTACCCAAAAAAATATATTTTTGATTAATGAATTGTTGGTGTTGAATAAATGCTGTACAAAATCAGCCATAAAAATCTCGGCAAATAAAGGTGAAGAGCCCATTGGTAACCCATTAATTTGTTTGAATATTTCATAAATATACTGGAAATAATTTTGATCTATACATGTATGAATTATAGATTTGAGATAGCTTTTTCTTTTACTAAATTATCAGAGTTATCTATTAGTCCGTTAATAATACTTGAAAGTTCGTTTAACGGTATGGAGCTAAACAGACTCTTCACATCAAAGGAAACCAATATTGCATTATTTGGAATTTTAAAGTTTTTGACTTTATCAATGAAATCAAAGAAGTTTTTAAGTGCATATTTAGAATCGAATTTAATGAATTTTGGTCAAATATTCGTAACGAATTGGCTTAATTTGTAACATGGAGCATTCACATATGACTACTGGTCTGACTGGGATATTATCCTTATGAATTTTAGATAAGCCGTATTAAATTAATGGATTCATTAATTTGAGAAAAATTTGTGAGCTATCAGGTAGTATAGAATTGTTATTTTTTAATAATGAAATAATTTGTTTTTGGTATTTATTAGTCGGGTCTTGCGTTTTTATGAAATCTCCATTTTTCAAAAGTTCTTTGATTTTAGTATCATAATCTAATTTAGTTAAACAGTTATCGTGTTTCCTTTATCAGCTTTAGTTAATATTAAGTTATTTTGCGTTAGTTTTGCTTTTATTGTGTTTAAGGTTGTAACTTCTTTTTTATTCAGTTGAGTATTTGAATTAGATTTAAATTCTTCAGAGATGCTATATTTGTTTAGTTGCGAAATGTTTGAAATATAATTTATTGCTATTTGTGTATTAACTTCCACAGTTCAAAATCTTTTTGGTTGTAAGATTGTGGAGAATATTTGAGCCCTTTTTTAATAAGTTATTCTCAGTGTCTGTAAATCTGTGAGATTCAAAATTCTTGGTTAAAAGGTGTGATTGCTGTGTTGCTGTATACTTACATCAATACTGCCGTCCTAAATTAAAAGGCGGCAAGTCTGAAAAGTATGGTTTCGAGAAAAACGTCGAGACATGTTTTCACTTATTTAACAGATTTGGTAATAATTTATGCGATTTTTTGTTTTTCGTTGGTAGAATAAATAAGAATATGTTTATTCAAAGAGCAATCCGGATATTTACTGAGTTTTTTTAAGTAATATGTTTATTACTGTCTTCTTACCACTGACTTTATCAGCGATACTTGCGTATTTGTAAGTAAAAAGACGGCAACTAACAAAAATCAGCTCACTTACCGCCTTTTAAGTTAGACTTCTCTGAAGTGCCGCCATTGTCTCTAATGGCAAGAAAAACTTTTTTTAATCGTAAAACAAGCACATTCATTATAATAAAATTTATTTTTTTTTCATTACAAAGCTTAATAAAATATTTATTTTTAAGTTTTTAATAGTTTTGCTTAGTATAAGATTTATAAGATTGGTTTTCGTAGACTGTTTCTCTTGGGTATCTATGCATCTATTCTATTAAAACTAATATGATTTACATTATACAAAAATATATTTACAGGATTAAACGAGTTATATTACAAATTTTTTTTTTTTTTATTTGATGTAATGGGTAAATGTATACACTTTGGACCCCTAAATATAAAACAATAAACTTGAAAATTATTAATCTTGGTGACTTAAGTTTCTAATAATTAATCTAAAATTAAGCTACATTACAGGTACATGTAATAAAATAAGTAAAAAACAATATACTAGCTAAATATAAAACAATAATATTGGATGCGCCATATCCTGCTTTTTACCTTACATTTTTATGACGTTCTGGCTGTTCAAATAAATAAAAGTGGAAGCAAACTAAGCGTTGCCGCTTCTTTTTTTAGTAATGTTCAATTACCGCCCTTTAGCTGTGATATTTATGCATACATTTTAAACAATTTCTAAGAAAAAGAAGTAACTAACAAAATGCCGCCTTTTTATTTAGATTTTGTCGAATACCGCCTTTTAATTTAGAAAAGGGATTACGTAGCACACTTACTGCTAACTTAATTTTAAATTTTACTGCAAAAAATATTTTTCTGGCTTCAGAATATATTTTTTTTTAAATAGAGGACATCCGGGAGGCTTATTCGTAGATACCTGACGCGTTATCTTCCGAAGTTCATTGGTAAATAACAGACGTGTCGGACTAACGCGTCAGTTATTTACAAGACTCCCTAGTGCATTGTAAAGAGCAGACGTTAGTGAATTTAGGCAACCCACATTACTGCTGCTGAGAGTTATGGCACAGCCTCTAGAGCATTTTAAAATCATTTACACAAGTAGAGCACTATGTAAAAATCGGCCTCTCCTATTGGTCGATCCGCATGGCCCTCCGCTCGCTTCGCTCGCTACGGGGGCTCAAGAAAAGGAAACTAACCAGGTGATAACCCAAACTAACCCAAAATCAAGAAAAAAACTGTTTAAAATCATAATCTTAAAAAATAATAAAAAAGGCAACGGGGTTTGAACCCGGGCCGTCCAGGTGAGACCCAACCATCTAAACCTCTCGACCACGAGAGCTCTTGCGGCAAATTGATTGCATCATGAAGCCATATTGTAATAATGCGTAATTTGGTATAGTAAATACCAGACGTATCGTCACCATGCGTCTGGTATTTACGAGCGCCCGAAGCGCAGCCGAAACTTCGCCAGTGGATAACGCGTCGGGTATTTACAAATATGCATCCCGGAGAACCCAAAAATGCCGAAAACAAGAAATGTTCAAAAATTCACTTGCCGCCTTTTTTCTTATGAGGGCAGAATAGGTGTGACAGTTTTTAAAGAGAGTAAATGCCTTAACTTATTTAGTGGAGTTTTATAATGTTTGTTCACTATTAAATTAATATCTTCACGAACTATCCTGTCCCTATACGGTAACACAAAATTACCTTCTTTCTTCAAGAGTTCAGTGTAGATCAGTTTCTGATGTTGGATGCGGTTGTCCCTTCTTTTGAACCAAAAGCGTAGTTCATTCTATTATATAATTCAAATACTCAACTGAATAAAAAAGAAGTTACAACCTTAAACACAATAACGCAAAATAACTTAATATTAACTAAAGCTGATAAAAAAAAAACACGATAACTGTTTTAACTAAATTAGATTATAATACTAAAATCAAAGAACTTTTGAAAAATGGAGATTTCATAGAAACGCAAGACCCGACTAATTAATACCAAAAACAAATTATTTCGTTATTAAAAAATATCAATTCTATACTCCCTGATAACTCACAAATTTTTCTCAAATTAATGAATCCATCCCCCCCCCCCCCTCTTTTACGGCTTACCTAAAATTCATAAGGATGATATCCCAGTCAGACCAGTAGTATCATATGTGAATGCTCTATGTTACAAATTAAGCCAATTCGTTACGAATATTTTACCAAAATTCACTTAAAAACTCCTTTGATTTCATTGATAAAGTCAAAAACTTAAAAATTACAAATAATGCAATATTGGTTTCCTTTGATGTGAAGGGTCTGTTTAGCTCCATACCGTTAAACGAACTTTCACGTATTATTAACGGACTAATAGATAACTCTGATAATTTAGTAAAAGAAAAAAGCGATCTCAAATCTATAATTCATACATGTATAGATCAAAATTATTTCCAGTATAATTATGAAATATTCAAACAAATTAATGGGTTACCAATGGGCTCTCCAATTTCATCTTTATTTGCCGAGATTTTTATGGCTGATTTTGAACAGCATTTATTCAACAGCAACAATTCATTAATCAGAAATATATTTTTTTGGGGTAGATATGTGGATGACATATTTTGCATCTTTACAGGAACCAGCAGAAACATAGATACCTTTTTAACATTTTTAAATTCCCTAAACAATAGAATTTAATTTACCATGGAAAAAGAATCTGACAACATTTTAAACTTTTTGGAGATAAAGATAACAAAGACAAGAGATTCGCTTAAATTTGATATATATAAGAAACCAACAACAACAGATGCAATAATTCACAAATACTCTAACCAATATTGGCAAGTAAAACTTTCTGCTTTTCATAGTCTTATTCATAGACTTTTCCGCTTTCGCCTAGACGGCGAGTTTCCAAAAAGAAGTAACCATTATCAAACAAATTGCAATTAATAACGGTTATAAGATCGCTTTGATTGACAAATTAATAAAGAAAAAACAGAAGAACATTTTAACTAAACAATTTTATAACTCTACATTAAAATTAGAAAAGGAGCCGTTTAAATTTATCAATTATATTCCGAAAATTACAGATAAAGTTTCAAAAAAATTAAATAAATTTGGCTGTAAAACAATTCAGGTTAATAAGAATAATCTAGGGAGAAGACTAATAAACAATAAAGACAAAATTGACAAACAATCTAAATCTGGTGTTTACAAAATAAATTGTGTGAACTGTGAAGCTGTATATGTAGGACAAACTGGTCGAAACTTAAATATTATTATTAAAGAATACAAAAGTCGATTTTACATAATATTAAAAACTCTGGCTTAGCAAAACATTGTATAGAAAATAACCATTTTATAGATACGAATAATGTCAAACTTTTACACACCGAAACAAAAAGCAAAAGGTTGAACCTTTTGGAGTACCTAGAAATCCAAAAGTCGCAAAAACAGACGTTTTAAATACGAACGACCAACTGACCTGCTCTTTATACACCTGCATAATTGACAGTGCAATAAAAACAAAATACCGTCAGGTGGTTTAGTAGGTTATAAAAATTTAAATTTTAGTATCCAACTACTCTTAACAAAGGCATCGTCAAGCCGAAACATATGTAGAGAAAAATATCTCATTAAATTATTTTGAAACATCTAAAAGCAGTGTACTAATTTAATTGTCCCTAGTATTATTATTCAACGATGTTTCACAAGGATCCTACCGCAGAAACTATTTATTGCAGTAAAAATGTGTTCTAATGATTTTATGAGACATACTTGTTGATAGAAACTTATAAGATAACGTTTATATTTAAATAGGCTCATTTAAAAAAGAACAATTAAAATTTCTATTACCTATCAAAAATACTTCATAAAAATAAGCCATATTCAAAATTTTAAATCAATCCGTTAAGCGGTTCTTGAAATATAAGAGTTTAAATCTGCAGAATTCGAAGCGCGTCTCGATAGGAGATGTGACGTAATAAAATAGGATCACTTCCTGTTGCTAGGCCGCGACCCGTGCCACTGCGCTGCGAGAATGCTGACGTTTCTCTCACTCATAGCTAAATATATATCCAAACGCGACCTTCATATCTTATGACGTCACGCCTTTACAATGTTCCAACGGTACTTCCTTATTTATTTTTACCGATTTAGACTTCTCAGAAAAATCTGATTTTTGGTATATCAACTTAATATGTCAGGGTCTTTTGAATAAAATTATTTTTGAAAATGTGAAAATGAGCCTATTGAGGTATGGTTACCTACGCGAACTACACGTTTACAAACGGTCAGTTAGCTATTAAATACCTTTACGCGATATACTCTTGGACAGAAAAAATCTTATTTGAAGGGAACATCTGAATCGGCTCAATTCAAGACGTCTACGTCATGTCTGTTAAATTTATCTTCGTCGTAATTTTTATATATTGTTACGTTTTTTTCGTGGGTTCTAAACGAAATTATAAATTTTACTATTTTAAACTAATACTACTAAAACGGAGTTTTATTCATAATACCGAAATAGAATTATTGCACTCGACGCGCGTTTCGCTAACCATGTTAGCATCATCAGGAGATGATTAAAACCAGTTTGCTTCTGGGGCTACGTTGAATAGGGAACTTGCACATTTCTTTGTATTTCTTTAATATATTTGCCTACCTATAGAGACAGCACACACCAAATATTAGCCCTCAAATCGCAATATTTAATTTGCAATAAACAGTTAAAGTTGTGACCGCAAGCTATTCATTTTAAACGCCACGTGACGTCACGTCACTCGGCGCTCGTTCGATCGGAAGGCAGTCATTGACATATTATCCGAGTATAAAGACCAACGAGTAGCGACAGTAAGCGTCGGTTCCTTTGATGTTGGGGGTCATATTTGCTTTATCTCTCTTTTGACGTGTTTGACGGATAGCACTCCTAAGTTACTGGTCAAAATATGAAGTGCTCGTTTACGGTGTTGATAAATTGAAGTGGAATTAATTAAGTAGAATGTATGTATAGATGTGTGCTATAAAATTAATAAAAATCGCATCAAATAGGGTAAATTAAAAATAAAATTGTATTTGATTGATTCTAAAATTTAAAAAATTAATTTGTAGCCCGGAAACATAGGATATTCGGTTTTTTATGCTTAAATATAAACATTTCTAGTACAGATAGTAGGTACAGAGATAGCTTAGGAACCTATTCATAAAATTAAAAATTATCTGTTATGAATTGGCCAGTGCAAGAATTATTCTCTAAAGCTAAATATAAAGTTTATTAACTAATAAATTAATTTAACTAATTTCTTTCAGGTTTTGATAAGTTTTAGTTGGCTGGCATTTTGGAAGGGTATGGATAATTTTTATATTTTGTCGCAGAAAAATCTTGACTCAATTGATGGAGGCTGTATCGGCGCTAAATTATTGGAAAAAAAATTAATAGAAGAGAAATTGACCTATGATGTGTTCTTAAATAGTAATTTTTACCCCTATTCTAAGTTAGGATAGAAGTTAAAAAGCGCTATTACTTTTACAAATAAGTTACACCATGTCAAAAGTTTTGGAATTCCTAATGTTCAAAGTATATTGGCAAAAAATACCATGACAGTGGTGCGATTACTTAAGTTTTTAGCTATTGGAAACCTAATAATGAAATACAAAATTTCTTTTTTTGTATGATTTTCAGTTAAAACATAAAGGAAACGCAAACGATCCCAGTAGAAAAGAAAACAATTTATCGTGAACTAAATTTTATTAAATACAAAATATTAAAAATGTATTGTTTAATGAAATATGTAATAAATTATTCAATTTGCGTAAATTTTTCTTTACTTTATTAAATTTCAAATCTCTCTTTCTAAATTTTAATGTATAAAATATCTTACATCTACTAATTAATTTTAATAAAAAATAATTTGGAAAAATCACAGGGATGATCAAATTCTATGTTTTTAAATAAGTTTACTGTTTGAAATTTGATATCCTGTGGAAATTTTTTGAAACCCTTTATTAAAAATTCAATCTAAATTATAAATAAAATTTACAAATGTTCCTGGCGGAGAAGATAATCCCACGAAATTACCTTTCGTCGAATCAAACGCCTTATAATGTAGCAAAATATTATTAATATCTACCGATTTACATTCTTTGCTTCACAGGTATCGCATGAATGCACCTGTAAACATCTTTTAACTAAATAACCACTAATATAATTAAATGCATTTTGTTACAGATATACTTGGATTTTCTCGCTGTAAAGTATCACCTAATTCAGTCCAATCACTAGATTCCAAATTTAATAAAATGTTATCCAGGACACGCCAGCAATTCATGTTTTCTGAATGAAAGTAATTTTGGACGACCCTTTCTGTTTGATTTTTATACCTGCCTCTTATACTGAGATAACTATACCTACTCTTTTTAGGTAGAAAATATATTAACATGTTTGTTTTTATATTATTTTGGTAGTTAAGTAAATATTAAATCTTTAAAAAGAACAAATTGAATAGGATAGACACCCTTATTTAAAGACAAAAAAACAAACAACAGAACAGAAATCAACTAAATATAAACTCATTTAGTTTTAGTAGATACAGACACAGATCACAGAAAAATTGTACCGAGTATACCTACTTTACCGTTTATTAAAATGAACTTGATAAATATTAATTAATGAAAAAGTTTATATTAGTATTATAAATGTCCAAACACACAAAAGAAAAGAACACTGGAGATCAACACTACTAAACAACAGTAAACAAAGGCACAATAACACCAATAACACACAACGGCTCCTTGACTAGAAATAAAGCATAACTCAGCATTTATCGCTCCCTTCCTAAATGACAGCTGGCACTCTTATTTCGCGCAGTTGCAATGAAAATTGAAACCCCAGCTGTCGCTACTCTTCGGTCTTTATACTCGGATATTATCTTAAAACGTCAGTGAAGGCAGTACGGCATCGGCAGCCACAAGTATTAAAATATTTACGTTTATTACTGCTTGTCGTTGAATTGCTATGGTGTTTGTTAGAATTCGTGTTGATTTGTACTTTAATCTGTGCTTTAATATTAATAATAATAATGGAAGCCACACAAACTTATTAACTAGTTTTTCTATAAACCTACCTGTTAGTTTTAACACCGCTAACTTCAGCAAGAGAAAAACTTTCGGCGTTTTTTATGTAAGATGCCACCATAAACATATCCACTAGTGGTAAATTGTCAGACTGTCCTTTAAAAAAACCGGCGTCAGTAATTTTGAAAGATTAAGACTAGACAACTCAGACGTTCCCTGCTCTGCCGTCCGTCAGGCGCGACGACAAACGAGCTACTTGACGTTACAACCGGTCTCAGCCAAGGACTGCGTTACAAGAATAATTTGAATTATGCAGTTTTTAAATGCTTATATTTATTATACAAAAATAAAAAAATAGTTTTTTTTGTGAACTGTGGTTCTTTTAATAGTATTAAATTATGTTTGTGAGTAATATTTTTCAATTTAATTTTTATGCAAGTTCCCCATTCTGTACACTACGCCATTAATTCTTTTGATGACTGTATAGGGTCCTTCCCATACTAGCGTTAGCTTGGGAGATCTTCCTTTCTTCCTTTGCGGATTATATAACCAGACTATCGTTCATCTGAAATCCCATAGAATTAGCTTTGACATCATATCGTCTTTTCATTCGGTCACTGGCTTTATCCGTATTTTATCTGACTAATTCATGGATGTATAGTAACTTTTCCTCAAGGGAGTCCGCGTAGTCTTGAATTTCCATATCCTGGTTGTCTGGCGTTCCGAATAATAGGTCACAGGGTAAACGGAATTCTCAAATAAAACCATGGCTGGTGTTAATCCTGTCGTGCCATTGAGTGCTGATCTATATGCCATCAAAATAGTGGTATGTGTTGGTCCCAATCCTTCTGATGTTCATCTACGACCTTGGATAAATGTTCTTCAATGGTCTTGTTAAACCTCTCAACCATGCAGTCTGATTGTGGATGTAAGGCTGTAGGCCGTGTTTTATGGATGGTGAGTAGATCACAGACTTTCTGGAAAACCTTGGATTCGATGTTGCGTCCTTGATCTGAGGGCAGCTCTAACGGAACACCAAATCTGCTGAATAGGTTATTTACGAGGACCTCTGCTATGGTAACAGCTTCTTGATTGAGGATCGCAAACACTTCAGGCCATTTACTGAAGTAGTCAATTGCCACTAAAATGTACTTATTACCATTATTTTTTTCTGGAAAAGGGCCAGCTACGGCAATGGCTATTCGTTCAAACGGTAGGCCCACATTATACCCCTAGGTCTTGTTTTGGGTCCTTGACTTGCGGCACCACGATTTCACATCCTGGCAGTAGTTGAGCCAGTAAAATCTATCGCGGATCTTGTCAATCGTTTTGTTCACTCCGACATGAGCACCAGACTTTGCATTATGAACTTCTTCCAGAACTTCCGATATCTTCCTGCTTGGTACCACTAATTGTGTCTTCACTACTTTTCCATCGGCGCTTTCCCAGGCTCGTTTAAGAAGGCCAATTTCCACCACCAGGGAGTCCTACTGAGCCCACAGAGTTTTAAATGCAAATCCTTTAGTTGAAATCTCTTTCCAGCTTGGTCTTGGTTGATGTTCTTCTTTAGCTTTTAGCAATAGTGCTATTTCACTTTCCGCAAGCTGATCCTTTTTAAGTTGCTCTGTGGTCCACTGCTAATCAACTTTAAACTTGGTTTGCCTAATGGGAGTGATTCCTTCTCGTTGGTCTATTCTTTGGCAATGTTTATAATTATCCTCGCATGATCTTCTGGATAAAGCATCTGTATTATTATGCGATATTCCTTCGTGTGCTTAGCCTTAAAGTTATATTGTAATAAAACAATCTTTGTATATCATGCAAAATTTAATCCAAAGGGACTTCTATAAAGAGCGTAACAGAGCGCTTTCAACCGTAGCCATCATCAGTGTTACCTGAAAGGAAGTAAAAGAACCCCCTGTCAGTGGAGAGTCAAAGAATGTTGTCGAGTTGAGGCATTTTTGGTAAAAAATGATGAGATGAACACTGTTATGTTCAGTTATAAATTTGTTAGAATTTTTTAGAATTTTATATTATAAAAAGGGGTTAACCAAAGTTATTAATTAAGAATGATGATTTTTTAATTCACTTTTGTGCGTAAAAAAGAAGGAAAATGGTGGATCTCTTTTACTTACTTGTCAGTAGAAAAAGGACATATCCATGGAAACAAACAAACAACACAAATCGACAATGGTCACAATTAAATTTCACACATCGTACGTCACATTTCTAAGAAAATGGTTCACATAATTTTGATTGAAATCATTAACTGAACAAGTTAAAATAAAAGCATGGTACCAAGACCCACGCTTTTGGATGACACATCAAATGTGTCGCTATTGACAGTCTTGACAAGCAGACTGATGACGCTTATACCTCAAAAAACGGCGGTAATGTTGAATTTTAAGAGTTTAAAAAAAACAAGTATTAAGTTGAGAGATAAAATTAAATAAAGTTATTGTAATGGTCTAAAGTTAACCTAAAGTACAAAAGGAGTTGCTACTATGCTAGATGAGACCAACCAAATGCCATAATATGTATTGAGCGCCCAATCTGCAAATGAATACTTGAAAATTCAGTTGACTGCTTAAGTGGTGGCTTGAAAGTTGGTTTGGAAGGAAAGCAGTTAATCAGGTGAAAATAGAGGACTAACTTAGAGATGAGGTTAGCCTGAGCTAACAACTCGATGGATGGAAAAGAAAAGAAGGGAGATGACAATAGCCTGAGCTAACTCAATTCATAGAGGACTTAAAGGGATGAAATTAGCCTAAGCTAACTCAACTTGAAAATAAAGGAAAGGAAGAAATTAGATGTCAATTGAACTTGAAAACAATAATAAACCAAATTTTCTGAACATCACTGTTCATAGAGCGATGGACAGTCTTGAGTTTTCGATCTACAGGAAACCTACTCAAACTGACCACACTATATCTTACTTGTCCCACCACCCGTGGCAACACAGGATGGCAGCTTTTCATTTAATGTCAATAGGTTACTTAATATACCTTTGTCTACTGTCGAATACAACAAAGAAGTAAATATAATAAAACAAATCGCTTTCAGCAACCATTTTAATCCTAGTCTTGTTGACATTTTAATCAATAAAACAAAACTCAAAAAACTTCGAAAAGAACTTTCTCACAGCTTAATAGATAATTCATCCAAAAAATACTTCTCCCTTCCTTTTTTTGACTTAGAAACGAACCGTAAGATTTCCAAAACCATTCGTCAATTTGTCAGTAACTCTCATTTGTCCTTTAAAACAGAAATCAATTACAAACCTTTTTAAATAACACGAAAGATAAAATAGATACTCTCTCAAAAAGTGGTATTTATAAACTGTCATGCAATTCTTGCGAGTGCACCTACATCGGTAGGACATGTAGACCATTAAAGATCCGTATCAATGAACATTTGAACGGAAACAACTCTGCTTTCGGAAAGCATTTGCGAAATCATAACCACAACTTCAGTCCTCATTCCGATTCAAAGATCCTGCACAACATTTCATCAAAAAACTTCAATAGGTTAGATTTCATGGAGAACATCGAGATCCACAGCGAGCTTCGTACAAATAACCATTGCCTCAACACTCAGGCCAATCTTAACAGATCCTACATTCCATTACACAGGTTTCTCGACAATTCACTTTTCGCCCATACATTTGGACGTGAGGAAGGTCGCTTGATCAAGCATTTTCATTTTCAATAATTTCTTTAATTTTTTACTACAGTAATGTAATTTAATTTAATTTATTTTTTTTTAAGTTACCCAGGCTAAGGTCATCCTTTTTTTCTCTTCTTTCTCTATCCTATCGAGTTGAGTTAGCTTAGGCTAATTTCATCTACTTCCTTCATTTCCTTTATTTTCGAGTTGAGTTAGCTTAGGCTAATTTCAGCCTCTTAAGTTAGTCCTCTATGAGTTGAGTTAGCTCAGGCTATTGTCATCTCCCTTCTTTTCTTTTCTATCCGTCGAGTTGAGTTAGCTCCGGCTAACCTCATCTCTAAGTTAGTCCTCTATTTTCACTTGATTAAGTACTTTCCTTCCAAACCAACTTTCAAGCCACCACTTAAGCAGTCAATTGATTTTTCAAGTATTCATTTGCCGATTGGGCACTCAATACATATGGCATTTGGTTGGTCTCATCTAGCATAGTAGCAATTCCTTTTGTACTTTAGGTTAACTTTAGACCATTACAATAACTTTATTTAATTTTATCTCTCAACTTAATACTTGTTTTTTTAAAACTCTTAAAAGTCAAAATTACCGCCGTTTTTTGAGGTATAAGCGTCATCAGTCTCCTTGTCAAGACTGTCAATAGCGACACATTTGATGTGTCATCCCAAAGCGTGAGTCTTGGTACCATGCTTTTATTTTAATCTAAATTTTGTGAACCATTTTCTCAAAAATGTGACCTACGATGTGTGAAATTTAATTGTGACCATTGTCGATTTGTGTTGTTTGTTTGCTTCCATGGATATGTCCTTTTTCCACTGACAAGTAAGTAAAAGAAGTCGACCATTTTCCTTCTTTTTTACGCGCAAAAATGAATTAAAAATCATCATTCTTAATTAATAACTTTAGTTAACCCCTCTTTATAATAAAAAATTCTAAAAAATTCCAACAAATTTATAACTGAACATAACAGTGTTCATCTCATAATTTTTTACCAAAAATAACCATTGCCTCAACTCGACAACATTCTTTGACTCTCCACTGACAGGGGGTTCTTTTACTTACTTTCAGGTAATACTGATGATGGCTACGACCGAAAGCGCTCTGTTAGGCTCTTTATAGAAGTCCCTTTGGATTAAATTTTGCATGATATACAAAGATTGTTTCATTACTATGTTTCGTACATGCACACAGCCTGTACTCTTCATTTAAATTAAAGTTATATTGTTTTAACCTTTTCTGACTTGACTTTGAACTGCCAGCGTCTCTGGATGGAGATGTAGACCGTTGTTGTATCGACAGTCTCTCTTGAAATGCCCAGTCCTGCCACATATATAGCACTGATTTCAAACATTTCGGTTACGTGGCCTATCTTCTAGTGGCTCCCGGAATCTTTGTACTCGACAGTTCCTTTTGAAATGTCCAGTCCTGCCACATCTATAGCACTGATTTATAGCATTTCGGTTACATGGTCTAACTTCTAGTGGCTCCCGGAATATCTGTACTCGACAGTCCCTTCTGAAATGCCCAGTCCTGCCACATCTATAACACTGATCTGAAGTATATCGGTTACGTGGTCTATCTTCTAGTGGCTCCCGGAATCTCCCCGTGGCCTGAAGAACTTCGGTTAATTTCTTCAAAATTTCGCCCATCTCAGTTAATTCACAGCTGTTTGCCGGCTTTTCTTCCTGGATGGCTACGGCCCTGATTTTTGGCTTAGATATATTACAGGCCGCCTCGATTTCTAGAGCCCTACAAAGCTTCACTGATGTTATCAAATTTGGCCAGACGTAGCATTTTCTGAGTTTCTGGATCTCTGATACCATACACAAAATATTGGGCAGCAAGTTCCTCTTGAAATTCCTTTGTTGCTCACGGGTACGCCAATTGAATGAGACGTCCAACGTCTGCCTCAAATTCTTGCAGGTTTTCCCCAGGTTTCTTATGTCGAGGCTTTACTTGTGCTTGATAGAGTTGTCTTCTATGTTGGTCGCCAAATCGTCTCTCCTAGCTCCAGCTACAAGTACGTCATATTTCTCCTGTTGGCTGATGGGAATGGTCTGTAGTAGTTCCAGGGCAGGTCCACGAAACGCTACCACTAGTGACGTAGCCATTTCTTCGTTATTCCAACCGTTGGCAACAGCAGCGGCTTTAAATTGTCTTTTGTACATTGTCCAGGATGTTTGACCGTCATATGTTGGAGGTTTGATATTCTGTCCTGTGGCCAATACCCTCTCGGTGAGTCCTTGATTTTTTGGTCTGGTAACTTCTGCTTGTAGATTCTTCATTTCTTTCTGTACGTCTCCTACTTCTCTTTGTACATTTCCAACTTCTTTTTGTACATTTCCAACTTTTTTTGTGTACATTTCCAACTTCTTTTTGTACATTCCCAACTTCTTTTTGTACAGTTCCAACTTCTTTTTGTGTATTGTTTACTTTTCAAATTTCTTATTTTGCCCGTCCAATATTTTCTGTAATTTTCCTTGCTCACCTACAATTATTACATCCAGCATTCATTTCTGAAGCTGATCCTGTTCTATTTGCCTTTTATCTTCTTGGTGTTGTAAAATTTTCTGAAGCCTGTCCTGTTCTGCTTCTCTCAGAATTTAGATTTTCCATGAAATCGGCCGACATTTTATTTATTTGGTCCATTTCTGCCGTTTGTTGCCTTGTATTGACCATACAATGTTATAAAATGTTCTCAGAATCTAGCAGTCAAAAGGGCCTCGTTAACTTGCTTGTACCCTCTTCTCTCCTCGAAGAACACTTCACAAGTCCCGTTTCTTCACAGTTCGACTTCTAACACCAAAATGTTGTGTTTTCCCGTGGGTTGTTTTGAACGAAATTACAACTTTTACTATTTTAAACTAATGCTCTATTTATTCTTTATCACTGTGTACAATTAAACACACTAAACTACTCTTAAAGCTTTTCAACTAATAGCTCTTTACAATTCAACACTCAATGATTAAGTAACTCAGCACGCTTTCTGCCTGCTATTTATATACAATCTAAAATCTATCACGAATACTCCGGAAGAAGCAAGGCCACTCTATATGATTCTCGACCAGGGCATCGCGATAAATTCCACCGTTCCTGAATCTTTGCGGCCGGCGATGACACATACGTAGACGCGACAATGCTAGTTCCATAGGGTAGCACAAAAACTTTCGGATGGTTGCTAGCCGTAACAATATGAATTGAACCACATAGCTTTGCATGGTTTTAAAAGGTGGGTCTATGTTCTTTCCCAAGGTAACAATCCAAATACAATTTTTATAATCATGATAATAGCTGGAACATAAGGGGAAATTTTGGAGAATTGAATTAAAAGTTCACAAATATCACTAAAGATGACATGGAAGTTTGATCGGTTGGTTGTAAAAGTAAAATGTGATATCGTTTTGCGCTTTGATCATCTGAATACACTGCACAAGTATGATATCGATACCATATTACATGCAATATACTGGTATAATAAGTCTCGACTGAAATGTCAGTTATGCAGGTGTTTTATTTGAAATCATTTTTAGGTGGAAATGGTTACTCAGACAAAAAGAAGTACAACTGTAATAGCTGTACGGGATTCTGAATTGGCCAAACTACCCGAAGGATTGTTTAACGTAATTAAACTTAGGTTTCCTATTGTAGTTACAAGACTGATTAATTTATTGGGTCATCGGATATTAGGTAAAAAGTAGTTATAAATCGCTGCTCTTTTTAATTAATCTTTAATAATTTATATTGTTCATTTATCGATATATTATTCAATTGTACGCCGATCTTATAGTTTGTTTTATTTTCACAAAATTTAATTTTAGACGCGACGTCGCGCGTCGGTTTGTAAATAATCCTTAGGCTCCAGAAAATCTCATGCAAAAGTTTTCTATTGCTTTTCTCTTTTAGGTTCCTGGAAAAAGCCTGCCATTAGCGGTCAAAGTCCAAGTACAGCCTTAGACAGCAGGCCTTCACAAATTAATTTCTCCACGGTGGCAATTGTAGCAGCATCAGATGATGTACCATTGACTGCATTTACCTACGAACTGTATCATTGCTTGACTGCCATTGGTAAGCGAACACAAGGCATACATATATTTAAAATAATTTAATTTTTAAATATTGCAGGTAAAATATTTATCAGGTGTTAACTCAGACAAAATTTGAGATATGATCTTCATATATGCGCTTGTTACGTGCCTATTATATAGTTATAGCATAAAGTTTTGTCTTCACTAAAGGTGGCAAAATGATCAATTGTAATTAGTTTTATTACAAAAAATCTACATAATTAAAACAATAATTAAGTTATTACAATGAAGGAATTCCATTTGTTCCATCAGGAAAATCTAAGGGTTGTATGAATATTAAAAGACGGATCTTCACAAACCGAAATTACTGATGCTTTGGATACTACTCAAAGTGCAGTATTGTGGCTTACGGGCAACCATGAGAGAAAGTTATATTGGCTGTCAACAATTAGTCTATAAACCAGTTTCAGCTAGTGGAAAACTAGGTTGGCTGGAGGCTCAGAGAAGTTCCGACGCTAAATAACGATAAATCTAGAGTCTATATTGGGACGAATAGTCCAATGTCCTCTTCAGCCGAAGAACCAATATACTAAAATACAAAATTTCGCAAATCAAAGATCTGTCACTATGTATTTGCTTACAATCACAAAAATACAATGGAACGCTTCAAGTATTTTAATAAAGAAGCCGTCATAATAAAGAACTTAATATTAAAAACGTGCTTTAATATTGTTAAATAAAGATGAACGTATTGCTTTAGTTCCTGTTAATTTTAATAACACTTAAAAAAATTAACTAATTAATCTAGGAAAAATCGTTGATTGGCTTCAAAATACGTAATACTTAATTATACATATATAGCACCTTAAAACACAATAATTATTTAAGGCACATATAACAAACCAATTATTATGACATTCAATTGTTTTGTCAAATTCAAAACTTCACAAACTGTACACACCTTTTACTCTTTTAGTTTTGACAACGGGGGCAGTCGTCCTCGAAACGTAATTACATTTTTAGGGTTTTCATTAAATTTAGGCCAATTTACACCCTGGACCGAAGCGGTCCTATACATTTAAATTTCAAGCGGCGTAAAAAGCAACTGTTTGGCACAGAAATCAAAAATGACATCTCAAGACATTGATGAAATGAGCTTATTTTGATCGATTTGGCCTGTTCTAATTTAATTTACTCAAAATGCTGCTTTTTGTTTTGACTTAGCGTAACGTTCAGCCTCATACAGTTGCAATTAGCTTGGGGCATAAAATTAACGTTCTTTCTTGTTCAGCCCAGTTGCATGTTAGTTAGCATGCGAGGTACGTGGAATATTCTTCATAGAAAAGTTACGAAGAATTATGGCTAATTTGACGGAAACAACGCTAATAAGCTATACAAGTTGCGCGAAGATGAAGAAGTACGTTTATGATCAATGCCAGAGCGTATAAATAATAAGACAAATATTTCGCATCCACAAAAAAAACGTAGCACGTAGCCTTTGTTCACTTTATTCCCAGGGCGTTACATTGCAGCCTGAAATTTTTTAATTTGACAGGAAAACGAGACTTTATTTGCGTTTTATATTTTTGTCTTAAGTGATTTAAAGGTAATGGTTTTAATGAATTGAACCTAGGCGGATATTAATAGTTGATTAGCGAAAAGGGAACAGTTGATATCGTCTGGATCCGTATGGGAAGCACTGACGTGTGCAATGCGATCACGATTTTAGGGAAAATTATCGGCCAACTCAAGGGATACGACAACGTACAGCATTGACGGCTATGGGGCATTGGCGCGGCGAGCCTCTTTACTATTCATTGTGAAGGGCAGGCATGAGTTGGCCAATAAGGGATTGCTTGATTTATAATGTTGATTGTGGGGAAACAGCATCCACCCGATAGTTTTGCATTTTGCTGCACTACTTGGCTATGATATGATCGACATTTTCACACTTTTATTTAATAAAAATAAATTGAAAAACCAAACAGGTTTTTTGCAAAATATCGGACACTATTTAAATCGCTTTATAGTCTTGTTATAATAAATTTTTATTTTCATTCATCATGCGCTGATAACTATTTTCTGCTTCATATAGTCGGTAGAGCAATCCATCCCCCAACACTTTCATTGGAGCAAATTGGTTCACTTTAATCAAATTCTCGCTATTATCTGAACATTCAGGGAGTTTGGCTGGATTCAACGTTAAAGTTAACTTGCTGTATCGATTCTAGTTTTCAGTTACATGCTCTTCAAGAAGTAAAATTACCGATGTTAGAGTTGGTTATACAGATGACGTTTTCTGTGATAGTCTCTTCGTTATTTTTCCGTACACATTGACACTGAATGGACGGAGGTTTGAACTTCTCAGAGGGGCGCTCGCCTTAAAGGTGTCGTTTGCTCGGTTGGTGTGAACTAAAATCTGTTGAATATTTACTGAATGCGTTCAAAACATGTTTAGATAATAATCTGTCAAGATCAAGAATCAAGTTTAAATTATAGACTCAGCGTTCTTTTCCTTAATAGGACTATTAGTTTACAATATAGTGTACAAAGAATCATTTTTGCGGAAGAATTTCAGTTCTCCCAAGCAGATATTTAGCAAACCTGCTACACTTTTTTAATCACCAAGGTTTTACATCCGGTCATTTTTGATTACGTCGTTCTTTCCAGGACCGGATTAACCATTGAAGAGGCCCTAGGCTAAAAAAATCTAAGGGCCCCCTATCCAGAGCATTCATCATATTTTATGGTAGCGCAGACATTTTTTTTGATAAAGTAAAATGTGAATCAGAAACAAAAATAGTTTTTAAAGATATATATTATAATAATATCTTGATTTAAAAAATACGTTTTTATTTTAAAAAAGGACATAAAAAATCAAAGAATATTTTAAAACATTAACACAAAACATTTTCGTTAAAAAAAAAATAATATAATTAGATAGTGTTGTACTCAAATGAATGCTCGTTTTCGTGATTTTTGGGTCGCAAAACTCTCAGTAATCATGCTTTTGTAGATCTATTACTAGGGGTGGGGTACAGCGATCTTTATACGAGAGGACCTTCTTGAACATCTCAAATTTGTACATTGTAGTAATTTTGATACTATGTTGGTAGAGGGAGATTTTAAGTTTTCACTAACTTATAATAAGGAATTTAATGTTTATCTTTTGTGTGTATATAGGTGAAGCTCAAGTCATAATATTGAACAGTTTTTAAAAAGACTGGAAACTTTATTATTTCAATTTTTACCTACTTCAAAAATTATAATAACTGGGGAACTAAATATTGACTACTGTGATATAAATTCGAGATATACTAGTGATCTAATGGATTTATTTAAGTCTTTGAATTTTAAGCTTTTCGTGGGTGGCCCGACCCGCATTACTGCAACCTCTAGCACTCTAATAGATTACTTTTGTTTAAATTTTTATGAAAATGTTGAGTGTGAAGCCACTGTTCTGCCTTCAGGTTTGTCTGATCATGAAGCTATCATAGCACAAGTAGCATTTAAAATTATAAAAAGGGAAAAAATTAATAAAAGAATGAGGATATACAGCGAAGGTAACTTTAATAGATTTGTGCATCAATGCCAGGAAACTGATTGGGTATCAATAATTGAAATATCTGATGCTCTGAACAATTTTAATACAAAATTAGTTTATATGTTTAACAAAAATTTCCCCCTAAAATCTATAAAACTCAAAAGCAAAAAACCATGGGTTACTAGAGAAAAAATTTGAGAGTATTGCATACAATTAGAAAGTTTTTTCCCCACACCATTTATAATGACATACTTCAATAAATATAAAATGATCTACAGAAAATTAATAAATCTTGCATAAAAAAATTATTATAATGGTAGAATTGATAAGGCTAAAAATAAACCAAAGGAAATATGGAGCTTCGTAAATGATTTGAGAGGTACTAATACTAGCTCTAATGGCAATCTTGATATTGATGTGAACGGTTTTAATCACTTTTATTGTTCCATTGCAGAAAATTTGACATGTCATATTTCATCAAACATTGATCCTCTGACTTACCTGCGAAATATTTCTTCAAGAAACTTTTACTCTTTTTCATACAGATATTAATGAAATTAAAAGAATATTCAGTCAAACGCAAAATAAAAGCTCTTCAGGTATTGACAACATTTCATTAAAAGTATTTAAGAGGTCGCATGATTATGTACTAAGTGCTCTTGTGATGGCAATAAATAAGTCCTTTGACACGGGCATTTTTCCTGATTGCTTAAAATCTGCCTTGGTAATGCCACTATTTAAGAATGGTAATGTTTTGGATCCATCTTGTTATTGGCCCATTTCACTTTTG
>MU184002.1:0-19113 GCA_016904865.1 Pissodes strobi
ATGTTGTGTATTTAATGATTAGAAGAACTTATGGTAGAAACATATTTCAGTTCTCATCTGGACCTATGTAATTTATCTGCATCTGAAAATCAGAATGGCATAGAATTTAAAAAAGTAAAAAATTGTTGAAGAAAATATCATTTTAAAATATAAAAGATTGAGAAGCATCGACCATGTGGCTGGGCGGCCACTAGTGGCGTTGCCAGCTCGAAAGCCAAGTTTTTCTATGACAGTTTTTGCTACTCTTGACTACTGTTGGGTTACTTCCGATTGGACTTCGGTCGAGTGTAGACGCGTTCGGTGACGGCTCTTTGAGCGCCATTGGCACAGGCCATTGAGCGAACACGTGGCAAACGTTTAGTTAGTTAGAACACCACATTTCCATCTGATTCATCTTCTGCATCCGTTTCCATTTCTTCTGGATTGGATGGTTCTGCCTCGATTTCCATAAAATTGTTGACATAATGGTCACCTATAAATTGAAATTTTTCGATGTCTATTGAATCCAAATCTCTAACATTTAGAAAGTCCAAAACTCTCTGGATGTTTACATCATCCTCCATTTTGTATTGATAATATCAAAACTTCTTTCTTCACTGAAAGCAGCACATATGATTGCAAGACTTAGGAACACAAATTTCTACGAACTATTCGTCTATGGGATTTTTGTTATTTACTTCAATTGGTTCACCACTTGCTTTTTGGAACCACTTTTTCTTTTGTACAAATTTTGAATTAGTTTTGAACCCTAAGCTACTAGTTTTATAATAACCATTTAAGTGGGGAATAAAAGCTTAAGGTTACGTACAAAATGTATCAAGGTTATACTAAAGGCCACACCTTGTTTCTTGGTGGGAGAGCGTCTTAGGTAGGTGGGGTGTTGACCGGTCGATAACCGAGGCGTAATTGAACAAGGGTACCTTACAGAGTGAATCAACACCCAGACTTATGTGTATCTTAATAGTAGAACTAAGATTTTACAGGAAGGCACAAACTTATTTCATGATGAGAGAGACTCCTCAAAACTCAACGCGAGAGAGCCCTCACGGAGGAGGTAATTACCTCCTCCGTGAGGACTCACTCTCGTTAACACACTACTTACGCTAATAAATATAATTTCGGTTGAAACCAAAGACATATAAAAAATTAGTAGACCAATTTGTTTACTAAATATGAATACGCCAACATTGTTCCCCTTCTTCTTTCCTTTCTTATAAAATAGTAGGCAAGCCCTAGTATTACTTACCGCCCCTGCGGCGTTGGTGCCGATGACACTTACGAGTATGTCTGTATCATGGAAAATCGGCAGCTTGTTTTTAATAACGTAACAGAAAAATTACATTTATTAGAAAATAGAGCATGTCAAAATATATGTTTTTCGCTTTAAAGTAGGTATACCGTGCAGATTATAATATATAAACATTTATAATATAAATCTTGAATCAAATAGAAAACACAAAAAAAATATTAAGTGATACCTATTTTTGATAAATTTTCAGTGTAACAACAAATGGAATTTTGTAAAATAGTATATTGTGTAACTAGAAGGAAACGCAAAACATTCCTGGACGATTGTGGTAATTGCTGGACGAGGCGCAGCCGAGGCCAACAACACAGAAGTCCAGGAATGTGCTTTTCCTACGAGTTGCACATACGCATACGCATATTAATAATTAGAATGCCTATTTATAAAAATAGAGCCAAATATTACTCTAAATAAAAACGGTGTTTTAAATTTAAACTCAATATAATATAAAGTTTTGAATCGAGCGAGCTTGAAGTTTATTACTTAACTACGGAAACTACAGCTAAATCTTGCTTTTGATAAACGCCAGATCTGACAAACAAGTGTTTAAATAGGACAGAAATGTTATATTCCCGTCCTAGGACGGAAATGTTGTACGTACAGTTATTGCATGTTGCCAAGCAACGAATACAATATACTAAAATCATGATATTTAGACATTCTTAAAAGGCGTTTTTGACCATTAACATGTTGCGTAATTGTTTGGTTATCCCACAAGAAAGCCCCAAAGTTCGACTTTTGAGGAGCTAAATCTTAAAAAATGGTTGTACGCATGGTCCTTCGCTTCGGGAGCGCAACAAAACAAAACTAACCCAATAAAGTAGCCCAAGATAAAAAAAAAACTTATATTTGCATTCTTGACTGACAATTTTTTTATATTGGGCATGCCTTGAGTTAGTTTGGGTTAATTTTGGGTGGTTGCGCCCCGGAGCGAGCGAAGCGAGCGGAGGGCTATTATACGTGAAGTGGAACATTTATTTTTTTACATTAATTTGGGTTAGCTCGGATTAGTTCTTGTTGGTTAAGCCACCGAAACGAGTTACCCCGTAAGAAAAGGTGAAACCTTTGGTAACATTGTGCGTCAGATGCCGAAAAGTTCCTAATATTTACATATCAGCTCCTCAATAGTCGAACATTGGGTCATTTTTCTGGGATAACCAAACAATTGCGCAATATTCTAATGGTCAAAACCGCCTTTTCAAAGTGTCTAAATAAAGAAAAAAAACATTTGTTTCTATTTTGGGTTAGTTTGAGTTAGTTTATTTAGTCGAAGTTTTTTCGATACGCAAATCACTATTTTTGTTTACTGCTTGCTATGATATTAACAAAATTGTTCAATGCCAATAGTCAATGCTCAATTCCGACACCGTTTGAATGGGGTTCCTAATAATACAGACGTCAAAAGTGACAAGATGCTCGTCCAACTTTTGATCGCGACTTGAATAAATTAATGTTTTTCATTAAAAAGCATGCAAAATAGAAAAACTAGTATAAAATACACGTTTTAAAAGACATTTAGCGCGCTCGCACGTTAGGAAACTCCTCGCAAGCGGGTCGTTTTCTAATTTCGTGCTCGTGCGATAAAATATGGTCTTTTAAAACTAGTATCTTAGTATACTGTTAGAAAATTCCAATTGTTATTAAACTGAAAAATTACCCTATTTTCCGCTAGAAACGATATGTAAACTGGGCCCTACGTCACTACTTCACATTGGCCACGAAATAAGCGGTACTCCCTCTTTTTGCACATACCGCATACCGACAACGTCGCGTAGGTGCCACTCGTCTAGAAGAAACTGGCCGCCATGTTCCCGGCGTTTTTTCCGTATCGGTTTGTTGTTTTTTATATGTTTTGGAAACAAACTCATAATCGTATGGTATATACGAAGTCAATTCGAATAGCAGAAAAACTGGAACTCTGATTATGAAGCAGAGGCGTGCATTGCTAGGATTGGAAAAAATATTTTAAAAGTGCATATGTATTTACGCTCAACGTTTTTTAGGTAGTTAACTATATTTAGGAACGTTGATACCGGTTTTAAACTCATGTTTTTCAGATACATTTCGTTTTCGAGCTATAATCATCAAACTTTTAAACTTTGTGAGTGTAAAATGTAAAACATTGTTTTAGTTTTAATGCAAACTAAAAAATATAAGGATAGGCATAAACTGCGGTTGTACAAACTAAAAGAAAACACGTTTGTTGCTATTATTTAAAATTTTGCAGAAGTCTAAAAAAGGCGAACGGAAAATACTTTTCATTCTCCCCTCTACGAAATTATAATTTTCTGTTTTAAAAGGTCAAGCGAAAGCGAAAGTAAAACATGCTAGGTGATAGGTTGCTAAGTACGAAAAACTTTCGTGCCCTGGGTGACGAAAAAAATAAAAATGTCAAGTCAACGTTGTCAATGTCAAACGTTATTTAGAATAAAAATTAAATGTAAAATTACAATTGTTATATTAACCTGAAATATTTAATGGCAAATGTTGATTGAAATATTGTCCAAAAGCAACGGCGGCACTGCCAATAATGCGTCTTACGTTATTAGGGACACATCTTTAGTTGTACACCATTTAACGAAATTTTTTAGACTTGATTGTAAAGATTTTTAGATTTATCTGGTAACGAACTACAACTGCACGCAATATTCGCTGCTTCTTCAATACAACGAGAATAATTATTAATTTCTCGATGCTTCAATAGAACTCATGTTTTGTTAAACTCTCGCTAAATACCAAAGTTATCAACTTAACTATTCAATAATATTATTATTTGATAAATGTCAAACTAATAATTTTTAATTGACATGAATGTTACCTTAGTAACGTTAACAAGCAACTATGTGATACTGGTATTTTTATAACAATAAGCCGCCTTATATCAATTTTATTACAATCGATTGGGGATTTTCAGCATCGAATTTGAATATGTATATTTTAAGAAATCGAGAGGGGAGAATGAAAAGTTTAATACATTACACGCTGCGAAAGCCCTTTCAGGTGCTTGGAGTTTTTTAAATAGCCTCGGCTACGCTACGCTTCGCCTCGGCTATTTAAACACACCTCGCACCTAAAAGTAAACTTTCGCAGCTTGTAATGTAAATAACTATTTTTCTACGACTGCCCTGAAAATAGACAAAAACGCACTAACAGCTGCTCTTGAAAACTGGACATTTCAAACATCGTGTGCAAAGTATACTTATTCGGGTATGTAGATTAAAGGGCTTCGTCTCCGTTTTAGAGCTTCGCCATCAGAAGTCCCATTCCCAGATCTCTAAAAAAGGGGGCCCAATTTTAGAACTTCATCCCCCCCCCCAGGAGCTCCTTTTTGAAAAATTGTGGAAATTGGAATCTTCTAGGGTTTCGCCCCCCTGGGGCATCATTTTAAGGCTTCGCCCCCCAGAAGGGGAACCCCTTTTCCAAATGTGTCAAATATAACCCACACCGGGGGCCCCATTCAAAAGCGTACCCCCGAGGGCCCCATTTTAAAATTTGTGAAAGATGGGCACCGTACCAGGGGCCCCACTTCAGGGCTTTTGGCCTAAAGGAGCCCCAATTTAGTTATTCATCCCCGGATGCTCCCTTTTCCGAATATGTAAAAAATGGGTCGCCCCATAGAGGGCAAAGCCATAAGAGGAGACCGCCGGTGAATGGCGCCTTTTCCAAAGATATGAAAGAATAACTCCAAAAATCTCAATACCTACTCACCAATTAGTTAAACAAATTGCTGTAGAAGTATTTGTATGGTCTTTGTAAACTATAAATATTTTAATTTAAAGACAAGATGCTTGATATAATATTATATAATATCAATATTATTTGCAGTCGAAGAAAAAATATAGTATGCAACGCTCCTGTGATTTATGTTACTCGCCTACAGCTCGTGCCATCAAACTTCACACTCGCGTGAAAAGTGTTATTTTCAACACTAGTTGCACAATATACTATTGAAATTTCCTTATGCAAATAAAAATCTAATCCATTTTTACACATTGCTGTAAAAAGGAATAGTTGATGGTCGTCATATTAAAAGCATGTATATGAGAAAACAGTGCGCGTCTTTAAAGTACCTCCTTCCCCCCTTACTAACTTTTAAAACGCTCATTTGTTTGTTACAAAATGAAGGCGTACCAAATAGCAATGGTTAAAATGGCGGACGAGCACCATGTTGGAACTTTTAAACAGAAAGGTATGTCTTGCGATACCTCATTTAAATCGTATCATTGAGTACTTTATGATTGCATAATATTAGAAGGTTCTATTACCATTCAAAACAACATGGAGGCGTTTTTAAAACTGACAATTTTTCATCTTTGACATGTCATAAAACCCAAACAGTTGCAGAATTACGGTTTGAACTTTCCCTCTTAACTTTTTAGGAGCTATTCTGCCATATAAATTTTAAGTACTGTTAGCTGTCAATTTTTTTTTATACATTTTGACATTTTTTGGCAGCAATGGATAGCCTTAAAAAATACAAATCGAATTTCTCTATCTTAAACCGTCCGGATTTAAATTCTATAAAATTATAAGTTGTTTAAAAGATACAGAAGATTTGCAGCATGACATCGATCAACTTTTGGAATGATGTAATGAAAATTATTTATACGTAAATGTCGAAAAATGTAGAATTACTTCTTTTACTAGCAAAAATAATCCTATCCATTGCACTTATAATATTAATTCGGCTAATTTAGAAAGAATCTTCTTGGTTACGGACTTAGGCATTTGGTTTGATTCTAAATTAAACTTTTTGGATCGTATACAGATGGCTGTAAACAGTGCATTAAAAATGTTAGGTTTTATGATTCGTACATTGAAAGATTCCAATAATATATGTTGCAAGATTTATTTTGTGCTATTGTTGGATCTGTAGTGAAATATGCGGTACCAGTATGGTGTCCATACTATTCTACCAGTAAAAATGAAGTTGAAAGAGTGCAAACAAAATCTGAGATTTATTACATATAAATTGGGTATGACATATAATGTAACTATGATGCAACTTTTTAATATTGTACCCTATTTAAAATAGATAACAATGTGATCAATTCTCTGGAATTACTGCAGCTAGTGGTACTCCATCGTCCACAAAGATCTCCTAGAAATTCACACACATTTCTTACATATCATAGGACTAACTACGGTGTAAACACTCCATTATGTCGAATATCAAAATTGGCAAATGAAAATACAAATAAAAAAATATAGATTTCTTTGTGAGTTTTAATCTGGGTGATTAAATATGTTCTTTTGTTGTTTACCATCTAGGTAATTATATTATTACAAATGATATGAAATAATACTGAATATATATTTTATTTTTTATTGTTAATAATTTATTTACTACTTGTTAAATAGTTGCAAGTTTGTGTGCAGTACTTTGTGTATCTTTTTTGTATATGCTAAAAGCGGTAATAAATTGTAACAAGCAAATTTTGGAGAGGCGACGTTCAAATAGGCGAGGACGTGACAACCCTGGAAGGCGAATCTAGTCATGCTGTTATATAATACGGAGTATATAGATAGATTAGAAATAAGGCGTAGATATAGTTATTGTATGAATAGCAGAGTCGACTCATGGCGTTATGTAATTATGATGACTATACTGGCGAAGTTTTAAGGTGTAAGGCGGAAATATTTGTGGCTGTAATAATATTGGCGAAATAAAACGTGTTACTAAAAATTAATCGTTTACAGATCAGAAGTCGGGATAACCTACGTATTGTGTTATTTGTTGTGGAGAACGGTGAAATGCGCGATTTCGGCGAGTTAAATCGCAGTGGCAACTTCTTCTTTTTTGTGAGTGGCGATATCACAAAAACTCATAACAAAAGGCGGGAGTTTGTTGCGATCCTTGACAGTGGATTGACATTTGACGATTTTTCAGATGTTGACGATAATAATAAACAAGTGTGTGCTAATTAATTAGTGATTATTGTAAAAATTGTGGCGTATTTTAACTGTGTTTATTGGCATTGGTGTTTAAAAGGCGTTTTTCAAGTGATTTCCTATGGAGGAAGGCAGAAGTGACGAGTTAGAGCTCGATTACAAGTTGGAATTGAGCGACGGTGACCACGGCGAAGGCGATTCGGCGATGGAAGACGAAACAGTCTCCATGGTACATAAGCTGTTGAAAGGCGGTTTGGCAACTAGTATCCAGCAGATTGTGGCGGCCGAAATGGCAAGGGCGGCGACGCAAATGGCGGCCGAAATGGTAAAGGCGACGAAATAAAGGGCGGCCGTTGGTACTGGCGGTACCAAGGGCATCAGAAAAGGCGATAAATCAGGTGAGAGCGCTCCTCAGGCGGTAGTAGAGCATGCTTGTAGCAATAAGGCGGACTCCGCTTGCAGTTTGGGCTGTATGGGGTCAAGGGCAAGGGCAGGCGGCGACATTCTTGACCCTTTCGATCCTGACAGTCAGGACTGTAACGTAGTCAGGTGGTTGAGCAAAATTGATCAGTTGGGCGACATTCATGAATGGTCGAACTGTGAGAGAGTGTATTTTATGCAGGCGAAATTGCAAGGCATAGCAAGGGGCTGGTTTAATCGGCTCGATGAATATGACCTCTCATGGGAAGACTGGAAGGCGGCTCTTAGGAAGGCATTTCCTAGAGTGCATGACTTTTCTCAGCTGCTCAAGGAGATGATAGCGAGGGTTAAATTGGACGGCGAAACCATGACCCATTATTATCATGATAAAATGGCGTTGATCGAAAGGTGTGGGCTTTCAGGCACTGTGGTATTCTCACTTATAGTTAACAACAGAGCTACATATATTCTAAATAAAACACTTTATTTCTCTTTACACTCTATAGCATCGGCTTGTTCCGTTACTCATTATCTAATGAATAAATCCATATCGTCAAGCCCATGCTCGAGTTCCTTTATTAGTCACTATCACCGAATCTCAATACCTTACATCATACATTACATCTCTCCCTTTTTCTGGTGATACTATTTAACAATATTTAAGAAAATACTAATTACCTTGAAACATATATAAGTCCTAAATGTACGTACAAAAAGATGAACAATACTAATCTATAAATATATACTAGTGTATAATACAATATAGCATTACCCTAAACAGATATATAATATTTTAGTAGAAATTACAACTTAATTATAAAATTAAACAATTATTTTTCATTAGCATTTTCACTTCCAGCTACTTTCCATTCCCCTTCTACTTTCTTTAAATGTACTATATTACGCCTATACTCTTGTCCGGAGTGATCATCTTTCACGATAACGTCGCCGCCTTTTTTATCTACTACAGTGTGAGATGATGAGTCAAAATTCGGCGTGATTTTATTTCCTCTTATTAGGTTTTTCTGATATACCTTGTCTCCTATTTCCACATCTATATTTTCATTTGCTCTTCTTTTTCTATCTCCGTATTCTCTTCCTTTTTCTTTTTCGATTCGGTCTTTGTCAGTGACGTCACTCTCTAGTTGTGTATTTTCTGTATCCATGGAATTTGGGAGTTTATCTCTAAATTGCCTACGAAAAAACAATTCACATGGAGTTTTACCAGTTGTAGTGTGGGGGGTGCTATTATACATCATTTGATAGTCTATAAGCTCTTGTTGCCAGTTTTTCCTCAAAGCTTGACTTATTTTGAGTCTTTTCAGAATATCACGGTTCTGGCGTTCTACTTCTCCATTCATCTGTGGCCAGTAGGGTATAGTATTATACATTTTAATAGCATTTTCATCACAAAATAATTTAATTTCATCGCTTATAAATTGTCTACCATTGTCTGAGGTAATTGATATTGGAAAACCAAGTCTTGCAAAAATTTCCTTTAAAACATTTATAGTGTGTGCTGATGTAATATTTTTCATAATTTTAATTTCCTTGTACCTACTAAAATAGTCAACAATGACAAAAATATAATCACCATTTGGAAGTGGTCCCATGAAATCAACCGCTACGTCTATCCAAGGTCCCGTGGGAATCTGCCTTCTCTTCATTGGGTATGGAGCTGTTGGGGTTGATACAAGTGTGCAACCTTTGCACGACTTGACTATTTTTTCAGCGTGATCATCGATCTTTGGCCACCACACTTTTGTGCGTAATCTGGCCTTCATGGCGACAATTCCAGGGTGACCTTCATGGGCGGCGTCTAAAACCCTCTGCCTTAGCTTAATTGGAACAACTATCTTGGTACCCCTAAGGAGAATTCCATCGCAAGTGCAAAATTCATCCCGAAAAACTTGACAATATTTTATTGGGTCATTCCATACATTTGTGTCAATTCCAGTCTTTATTTGTGTGATTTCATCGTCCGTTTCAGAGTTTTCCCGAATTTCTTGAAGAGTTACAGCTATTGGGCGAGAATACTCGACAATTTGGTTGACATAATCATAGCTTTCAAACGGTGTGCATGTATTGATTTGACACAAACGGGACAGGGGATCTGCAATGTTGTTTTTTCCTGGTCGGTAGATTACATTGTAGTTAAATGATTGCAACCGCAGAACCCAACGCTCAATACGTGCACATGTACGTGATTTGGGACCAAAGATTATTTCCAAAGGCTTATGATCAGTGACAAGTTCAAACCCCTCTTTACCATATAAATATATCTTGAAATGTTCGACGGCCCAGACCAGTGCTAGGGCTTCTTTTTCGGTTTGGCAATATCTCTTTTCGGCGTCCGTAAGACTTTTGTTCCCATAAGCAATTATTCTAGGTTCATTTTTATTAAACTGAATTAAAACGGCTCCTAACCCGACCGGACTTGCGTCTGCCACGACTTGAGTTCTATCGTTAGGATCGTAATAACCTAATGTGCTAATTTTAGAGAGTGATTCTTTTAATTTTTCAAAAGCTTTTATCTGGTCGTTTCCCCAGTGCTTTGTTATATTTGAATGTTTCCCTAGTTTAAGTCTGAGTAGTTTCCTTAAAGGTTCGGTTAATGTAGCTAGATTTGGTATCCATTTGCCAATGAAATTAACTAACCCTAAGAAGCTATGTACTTCATCAATTGTTAATGGCTTCCTAAATGTTTTAACTACATTAACATAGTTTTCCAAAGGTCGTACTCCTGTTGGGGATAACATATGACCAAGAAATTTTATGTGTTTCGATCTAAAAATGCATTTATCTTTGTTAAGCAGCACGTTATTTTCATTTAAAACTCTAAGTGTAAATTGAAGCCTTTGATCATGTTCTTTTTCATTACTTCCGTAAACCAGAATATCATCAATAAAATTTACAGCGCCATGGCATGGCAATAATAATTTTTCAAGAATCTTTTGGAATATTTCTGGTGCAGCATTTATCCCAAACAGAAGCCTTTTATACCTATAAAGACCTTTACTACTAATAAACGTAGTTATGTTTCGAGACCTTGGCGATATTTCTATTTGATGAAAGGCGTTTTTAATATCTAATTTGGAAAATAATCTGGCTTTTCTGAAATTTGGTAAAAGTGTGTCCATTGTGGGAAGTGGATAATTTTCCTGAAGTATAGCTTTATTGGCTTTACGCATATCAATACATATCCTTACATCACCGTTTTCTTTCAAAACTGGCACTATGGCAGATACCCATTCCGATGGTCCTTTTACTTCTTCTATTATATCTAAGTCAATAAGTTCTTCTAGTTTTTTATTTATTTTTGATTCCAACGGAATAGGTACCCTTCTATATGGTTGACTAACTGGTTTTACTGAATCGTCAATAGGGATTTCTACCACTACGTCTTTAAACTTTGGAAAAGGTTCAATTTGAATATTACTTATATCCAACCCTACCCTAAGAACGCCTAAAGAAATCGCAGTGTTTTTCCCCAACAAATTTCTCTTGCCATTTCTAATAACATAAAAGGTTGCCTTTTCTTTCTTAGGACCAATTTTAATAATAGCTTCAAATGAACCCACAATATGCAAGGGGTCTTTTGATCCATAAGCAAAGAGAGATTTGTTTGGGCATTTAATTTGATTGGTTACTGAAATGCCTGATTTTTTTAGCTGTTCCCAAGTTCTATCGGAAATAATATTTGACTTACTTCCCGAATCAATTAACATATTAATGAAAATCCCACCTACTTCACAGCTAATTACGTCATCGCCATCGATATGAAAAACGTACTCTGCTTCTTCATTTTCAGAAACGTTATCCACTCCTTCCCTACTTGGTTGTCTTGATTTAAACCTCTTGTATGATGATGACGTATGCGGTTTACTTGCAGGTTGAAATTTTCTTTTGGATTGACAGAACTTTGCAAAGTGTCCTTTGAAGTTACATTTCCCACAAACAATTTCCATGGCTGGGCATTTGTGCTTACCCGGTTTTTCCTCGGAACCGCACCGTGAACATTTTTTCCTATATGGTATTCTGGCTCTTGATTGGTCTGAGAGTTGATTGACTGATAATGAAGAATTAGACATCGGCGTCGATGTTTCTCTAAAGACTGTGAGCTGTCTTTCGATGGTCTCCATGGAATTTGCTTCGGCAATAATCGCATTCAGCGTAATTGCGTCTCCAGTAGCTAATATTTTTTTCCTTAAGTCAATTGACGAGCATTTTTCCACTATTTGGTCGATCAACTGCTCATCGTAATCTTTAAACTGGCATTTTTCAGCTTGATGACGGAGTCGTACTAAAAATCTTTCAAATTTTTCTTCATTTTCTTGTTTTAATAATCTAAATAAATGCCTTTCATATACTTTACTTTGCTTGGGGGCAAAGTATTCATCCAACTTTTCAAGCGCGATGGTATAAACATCATGTCCTTCACTAGGCTCACTAATATTTGCTCCGGGTAGGTTATAAAAGATTTCCTGAAGTGCTAGTCCCCCAAAGTGTAATAACATTGCCCTTTTTTTGGCTGGATTTTCAATGCTAGCTGCATCTAAATATATATCTAAGGCTCTCTTCCACTTTTGCCATCGTGATCCTACTGAGCTAGCTTCACCATCGCAATCAAAATTTTCCAAAGAAGAAATGTTTGCCATTTTCCTAAAAGAAAATATGACATATTTAATAGTTAGGTAGTTTAAATATTTTTCTCTCTATTGAAATATACATTAATTTGTAACTGCAACCATTCGGTATGACATAATTCATGAAAAATATTGGTATACAAAAAGATCCTCATTAAAGATAAGGTGTTATATAACTTTTAGTCTGTATTTGATTCTTGGTATATTAAAATAAACACTGCATGAGAAAGACTCTTATATAAGCCTGTTTATATAATCTTATGGTTCACTATATAGAATTTCGCTAACTGTTTTTTTTTATATGTCTGGTTTATAATAATGCTATATGCTCTTTTTAAGCACAGAAATGTAATTATCAATATTATTTTGCCTACGAAGCAAACTATTTTACTTGACCGAAAAGTTATGTAAAATACTGAAAATAAAACTAACGACTATTTATTTTCTTCCAAAATAGCTATCGGCACAAAATGTCCGTTTAAATATTAATTCATTTTCCTGTATAGGTACTAGGTACTGTCTCATGAAATTAGATAAGGTACATCGCGAAAAATAACTTAAATCCTTTTTCTATTTCCTTATTTTTTTCAATAATGTCACTGACTCTGTATTAATACAAACTAATTCACATATTTTCTCGAATATTTTTACAACAATCTCTTACTTTTAACAAGACAGGCGAGCTTTTCTCGTCTAGGTACTCTTTGTGTACTTTTAGTTAAGAACAGGTGGGTATTTATTTCCGCACCTCGGTACTCTTAAGTACTTTGTTTTATAGACAGGTGATGTTTTTCCATCTCCTCTGTACATTTTGTACTTCATATTATATACACAGGTATACTTTTACCTCAGTCCTTTCATATTTTAGGCTTTTCTTTTAAATCTAAATCATTAATTATAGGTATGTATCAAATCATAATTTAACATAATTTATACATCTTGTACTTACGTTTAGGTAGGTGTTATTCCTTTTTGTTTTTTATCCTCGTCGCCAATTGTGGTATTCTCACTTATAGTTAACAACAGAGCTACATATATTCTAAATAAAACACTTTATTTCTCTTTACACTCTATAGCATCGGCTTGTTCCGTTACTCATTATCTAATGAATAAATCCATATCGTCAAGCCCATGCTCGAGTTCCTTTATTAGTCACTATCACCGAATCTCAATACCTTACATCATACATTACAGGCACAAAGGCGCTTTCGTGTCTGATTGACGGTCTACCTCTCGATCTACAGGCGAATGCGAGAGCATTTGGTTGCTCTTCCCCTGGCGACTTGTATACTGGCTTTCTTTCCTCTTTTGACAGATATCGGCGTCCATCAACCGATATTGTGGAATTGGAGTGGCAAGGAAGTCCAGGATCATGCGCAGGCGAAGGCGACGAAGACTTTGTCTTCTGAGGCGATTCTCAAATTGAGAGAGGCGTTTGGCGAATTTTGGGTACCCAAGGCGTACTATTTCCAACTGCTGGCGCGGGCTGGCATGTACGAGCAAGGCGTTTGCTGACTTTTTGGCGAGGCGAGGTGTAAAACACACGAGGGCGAAAGGTTAGGTTGAAAGGTGCACACAAGTGAGTCTGACTGGCGAGGTTCAAAGAGCGAATGGTCAGGTTGAAAGGTGCATGCAAGTGAGTTTAACTGGCGAGGTGCAAATGGCGAATGCTCTGTTGGCGAAAGGCGAGAGCTATGACGATTTTAAGGTCCAAACTTCTTATTGAGATAGCAAAAGGCGAGTGAGAACCTGACAAAGGCGTAATATAAAGGTGATATTCAATAAAAGGCGTAAGGTTGCAACCACAGGCGAAACTCTTAGTGTAGGCGATTTAGTGTTATGGCGAATGCACAGATCGATAAGATCTGGTTGATTTACTGGCGAGTTAAATTAATGAGGGCATTAATTGTTGCAGGATGGCCGAATGTAACAAGCAAATTTTGGAGAGGCGACGTTCAAATAGGCGAGGACGTGACAACCCTGGAAGGCGAATCTAGTCATGCTGTTATATAATACGGAGTATATAGATAGATTAGAAATAAGGCGTAGATATAGTTATTGTATGAATAGCAGAGTCGACTCATGGCGTTATGTAATTATGATGACTATACTGGCGAAGTTTTAAGGTGTAAGGCGGAAATATTTGTGGCTGTAATAATATTGGCGAAATAAAACGTGTTACTAAAAATTAATCGTTTACAAAATATTCCATTCTATTAATCCCCTAATCAATTATCATTTAAACGTAAATTGGTTTTTTCCCGAACTGTGACTAAAAACTTATTTTTTTTAGTTATTCTAGTCATATTTATTTTGTGATGGCTTATTATTTTCTGCTTGACAGCAGGCTTATTTAAATGTTACCTTAACTTAAAACAGGTGTCCCCTAAAATGTTACGCCTATGGTGCTCCGCCCGCCTGGAGAAACATATGGTGCAGGCGCGTCATTGTGGGCGTACATAAATGAAACAAAAATGAAATCTTTGGCGCGCTTCGATCACCATCTTCATATCTTTTCATTCTTTATTTTATCCCCTCTTCACGTTAATATTTCTAATGTTGGCATGCAAACATTTGATAATTTATGAATGACCTACTCCGTCTTTTCTTTTTTTATATGTCTTTAGTTGAAACTATAGACGGCGACGAGTTCTAATGTTATTTACTCTTCGATTTACGATAGTCAAATCGGCCCGGGACAGCCTAAACCTGGCAAAGACAAAGCAGGTGGTTTTCTCTTTAGATGATGATTTAAAGCCTACCAACTGAAAATAAAACTACTCGAAACTGATTAATAATATATTGAAGACTATTGTGACTATGCTTGAAAACTAATGCACTTTATCTAATTGATTGAATCCTGTTGACATTAGGCTCGTACAGACGCAGAAATGAGCATTAATTTTCAAAAATAAAATATAAATCATTAAACTATACAGATACATTCCACAAATATACATATATGATCTACTAGAGCACAGTGGCATAATAGAAATTCCTTAAACTACGTGTCTCAAATTTACATGAAACTCGATTTACCTATAGTTCACCTCACTTAAACCCCTACTGTTTATCCTTATGGCTAACTTATAGACTGTACCCTGTGGGCAATCAAACTTGCACATAATATGCCTTCCAATAATATTCGCATTTTTAGCATATAAAGAACCTGATCGATGGTGAGAAAAAAGGGGTCCTATATCTTTATAATGCCTCCAATATGTGTCATGTTTGCTATAAATAACCCTAAGTTTTTTAGTTGACAACAGATAAAATATAGTGTACAACAGGGCTCTGTTTTGGGTTCAATATTATCATTAGCCAACTTATTTCAATCAGCTTACATCCAATTCGACTGGAAATCATGTGCATTATAGTTTTGACCATGTAAAAAAGATCAAACTTACACAGGTTGTGATCAGGAAAACTGAATATAAACTGTATCAAAGTCCCATATTGGATCTGGACGATACTGATTGATAGATATAGTTATCATTATTTCAGAACTATCTTCAGCGCCCTTCAATTAAGACTTACACTAGAGGCAAAGGCAGCTCCTCATAAAAATTGTGACTACAATTTCTGTACAGCTCCCTATCTATCTCAGCCACTGTATTTTTCAATATCTTATTGGACATTATGTTAAAAATATATCTAAAAATGAGCTATTGGGTAGCAAGTCTAATTTGGCCCACAGAGATTATTGAATTAATTATTATAAAATATCTTTGTTCGCAGACCAATTAAAAATTGAGAAATAAAATGAATTAAAAATTCCTATATTAAATACCATTCTATACAACAAATATAACGTTCTTAACGTAAAAGAATATTTCACAAACATGCATATAATAAAAAAAAAATAAAGACACTATTGGAGCTTAATATAGTTTTTGAACTCTGCTTGGATTTTCATGTCATGTCTCTCACTTATTATTAGGGCATCCTTGTAACTTAGTTATCAATGCATCTATATTTGACTTTTGAGGAAAAAGGGGAGTTACATAAATCTAATATCATGAACTTAAGGGGCAGTTCTTTTAAACTCCTCTGTACCAGATATACAATATTTGTAGTGATTTTCATGCAGAGGGACATGAAGAATATTAGAAAAGGCATTTAAACATCTTTGTTGCACATTGTAACGTATTTTTTTTGGAAGTAATCGGGTAAAATTGTGAATGGTGGAAAATTTTAATAATTTCAACATAAGCTTATAGATATTAGGTAGAATTAAAATCTATAGGTTGTCATTCTGAAATATTAGTTATTATAGCAACTTGTTCGGAAATAATCGGGTAAAATCGTGAATAATGGGAAATTTAAATAATTTAAAAATAAGCTTATAGATATTAGGTAGAATAAAAAATTATAGGTTATGTCATTCTGTATCTAATATTAGTTGGGTTTGCAACTTGTTCGGAAATAATCGGGTATTGTGGGATATTTAATTATTTTTTGGATTAAGATTATAATGTTGATGTTGTATTGTAGTTTTGTACGTGTATTTTAGTTCCGTACAAGTCTAATGCACTAATGAAAAATGTATCATCTGACACAGTTCAAATAAAGGCATTTAAAAAAATGTATAGGTAGAAGTAAAATAGCTATTTCCTAAGTAAAAACAGCAAAAACCATGAAAAATTACTAGAGAAAATTATTGTTTATTATGGAATATCAGAATTTAATTACGTCTAAAATGGTTTTAAATTTGTAGGGACTTGTCCCTGGAAAACCTTCGATCAGTGCTGATGATATAGCCAGTAAGTGTTGTTGTTCTGAAAAAGGTTTTGGACAGTACCTTCGACGGTCTGTGTAAGTGTAAACATTTTTTCATAAGTTATGGTTATTGTGCTTCATTTTATGGAGTCAAAAGCAAGTAGGTACATCGAAGCACTTTTTACCCACTGCACTGAAAGTAAATTTTGGAAAAAATTGTAGGACGAATGCGCCTCTGTTGATAGTAAAATAGAGTCAAATGAACCGAAAATTTAAAGCCATCACGATTCTGGTTTTGAACAAGATATTGACGTTCAACTAGAAGGTGAACTAAACGAGAATATTCCACAAGCAAAAACAGCAGATGAGGAAGAATGAAACAACCGTAGAAGTAATTATTGGTATGGGAGTACTCATTTCAAGTAGTCGAAACAGATTGTTGGTACCAAAATACAACATTATTCAGCAGTTATCACAAAATAAAGGACCGTTCCGTAATTTATTTATCACAGATGAAATTATGGAGAAAATTCCGAAATGTGCAAATCTCTGATTAACACAATTGCGAAGCAAATTTGAACCATATATTCGACACATTCTTATATTTCTTTTTCTTTAGTTCATTTAGAGCACAGATATTGGAATTTGAGGCTGAGGTAAGCAATACAGGTACGAGAGTGAATCGTCGCGTCGTTTATTTCATTCTGATAATAAAAATTAATTGTGGATGAACAATGGGCAGAATTTTTGAACATTCTCACACCAATTTTTAATAAATGTTTTCCAGAAGAATATTAATATTATATAAAACAAAGAAAAAAGCTTACAATAAAGTTGATAAGCGTAAAAAGGAGCTGGTTCTAAGCAGGTCAGGTCGTGATGAGTTTGGTAAGGCATATAGAGAAAAGAAGAAAGAATATGATGTGTTGCTTTCCGAGGCTCGTAATACCCAATATTCTAATCGCATTTTATAGGTTGTCTAAGTGTATCTGGCAAATTGTTCATGAAATCTAAGAGGAAAATAAGACAGAAAAGAATGTCAAGTTCCTGGAATTCCAATGATTTCAATGGTTTGGTTCTCAATACTGTTTCGAATGCCTCAGAAATCAGTGAGCATGTAGCATTCCTTATAATAATACTTAATTTTTCTTACTCCTGTTACTATTTCAGAAGTACTTAATATCATCATGAGATTTCTTCAAACATCCTCAAAAAATGTGCTGATGAACTCGCTATACCCCATTGTCATATCATAAACAACTCATTCAAGCATGACATATTTCCCAAGGATTTGAAACTGTCACTCATACAACCTATATACAAGAAGATAAGACCCTATTGGAAAATTATCGTCCAATAAGTTTGACCTCTATTTTTTCCAAGGTTTTTGAGGCAGCAATGTGTAGTATAAATTTTTTATATCAAGAACGACTTCTCAGTGACTCCCAGCATGGATATCTTGTCGAAACCGTTGTCTATAATTTTATAGACGGATCCTAACTGCTCTGGAGGATGGCAAGTACTCGATTATTTAGAGCACCGAATCCTTCTGGAGAAGCTGGAGAGGTATGAAATAAGGGGTTCTGGTTTGTCTTGGATTGGATCCTATCTGTCAGGGAGAACACAGGAGGTTGTAATTGAAAACAAGGGGGAAAAGTATCTCTCAGAAGTGGGGGGGGGGCAATGTTATGGGTCCACTACTTTTTATGAATGATATAGCATCAGAGATTCTAAACAGCAACACTTCTTTGGTCAACTTTGCGGATGATACAAATCTACTGAGGTCCTTGGTCTATCCAGTGATCGGTTGGAAGCTGCTCAGGAATGGTTCCTTAAAAATCGTCTATCACTAAATAAGGACAAGACAAACTTTGTGTGCTTCAGCATAAAACAGAAAAACCATGGTCTTCTAACAGCGGTCCGCCTGGGCTCTGGTGATGTCACCTTATCCACCAGCACCAAATTCTTGGGGGTTGCATATAGACCAGAATCCGGATTGGGTTGAGCAAGTGTCCAGTATATGTAGCAGAGTAAACTTTGCCTGTTACTCACTGAGGATAATGTCTAGGTGTTTGAATTCTGCAACCTAAGAATTGTTTACTTCTCTAACATTCACTCCCTGCTTAGGTT
>MU184002.1:19123-38288 GCA_016904865.1 Pissodes strobi
ACAGAGGGTTGTTATTTAAAAAAAAGGGGGAAAATATCTCTCAGAAGCGGGGAGTGCCCCAGGGCAATGTTATGGGTCCAATACTTTTTTATGAATGATATAACATCAGAGATTCTAAACAGCAACACTTCTTCGGTCCTTGGTCTACCCAGTGATCGGTCGGATGCTGCTCAGGAAAGATTCCTTAAAAATCGTCTGTCACTAAATAAGGACAAGACAAACTTTGCGTGCTTCAGGATAAAACAGAAAAACCATGGTCTACCAACAGAGGTCCGCCTGGGCTCTGGTGATGTCACCCTATCCACCAGCACCAAATTCTTGGGGGTTGCATATAGATCAGAATCCGGATTGGGTTGAGCAAGTGTCCAGTATATGCAGCCAAGTAAACTTTGCCTGTTACTCACTGAGGATAATGTCTAGGTATTTGAATTCTGCAAACCTAAGAATTGTTCACTTCTCTAACATTCACTCCCTGCTTAGGTTTGGAGTAATGTTTTGGGGAGGGAGTATCAATGCCATATTTATTGCTCAATCCCTTGGGTACAGAGAAAGCTATAGAGGAAGGTTCAAATGTTTCAACATTTTTACACTTCCAGGGGATATCTCTTTGCAAAACCAAAGAAAAATTTACTGAACATGAAATTCATCATAATTTTAACACTACCAAACCAAACTTTCCGGTTTGTAGGCTGACTGCCACGGAAAGAGGTTCCATGTATGCATGCATAAAATTCTTTAATCCAAAACCATTAAGGTTCTTCAAGAAATTGAGCCTTGTACAATCGAAGAATTTTTTTATTATTTTAATGATTAGTTTGGATGTTTACCAGTTTGGTAGTGTAGTATGTTGGTATCTACATGTTATTTTATTTTTAAATATATATGTTAAGTGCAGTGTAGCGATTTACTTACGGAATTATGATTTTGCATTCTCCTATTTAAATACTTTTTTTTCAATCATTGTTATGTATTGGATTTGTAACAATTTTTTTATAATTAAAGGCTTTTGAATTTGAATTTGATACTGTCCCAAATTACCTTTTAAATACGTTATATTTGATCAGCTTTTGATATAAGTACAAGATACATTTATCCGAGTCTAAAAAAAATTGGTCTTCCTAAGCGTACCTCACCTATATGGTACTTCAACTAACATTGCACCTCTGTGATCATGTGTTAAACAAATCTGCTGATTAGGACTAAGTTATAAGTTATATATAGTTAGTCATAAGAAATATATGTTGCAATAATGAATGCTTGTATGCAAATTAAGACTTTCCGTTTTTGTTATAACCTTTTCTATAAATCTATAGATATTGGTACCAGAGGGTTTATATGCATGCCGGTTCTAACTTTGATAATGAAGTTACAAGAATGTATTAAGGAAAAGTAGACCATAAGAGAGTATAAATAATTGCAAGCTCTTGGATATACAAATAAAGAACACTTTTCCTTTAAGAACAAACGGCTCCGTTTTATTTGTATGCTATAACCAGTCAGGCACTAATTTGGCCCAATTAATACTCAGATATTAATTACTAAATGTAAATATTTGGTAGTTCTTAACCTTCTTCATGCTTCTAGCACACAAGACAAAACAATAAGAATCCCAACTCTAATATTTTTCGTCAGTACGCGCACCATCGACGCGCATCGTAAATCAGTCATTGTTCTCGGGGAACCAGTGTCGGCCGACCATCGCTTTGAGTTTATTATTACATTTGACCAGTGCAGTGCCTACGTGCTGCGTGTTTTGTATTCTGACATTACGTTCTGCTAGGTGCTAGTTTTATATTTTTATTTGGTTTTGTGTGTTTGTGTTAAAAGTATTTTGAGAAGAAATGAATAACAGAAGGAGAAAACATGTTTGCTTTATACCGAACTGTGAACATAAATCTTATAACTGCAGTCTCACTTTTTTTTCTATCCCAAACGAAACACAAAGGTAGGTGACTTTTAAAAACAAATCTATTTTTTTTCGATACCTATTATATGTAAGTGGGCGTTACAATTTATGTTGTTATTGTTTGGTGCATTTCTACATATAGTATAGATATAATATGTATTTTTCTTCATTACCTTTTTTCGTGTTCATGGTTGGCATTATTGGCCATATTCAAATAACCTCAAAATGGCATGAGGCAATGTTAGATTGTATATACTTACAATCGCTACTTTTGAAATTATACATCCCCGGATACACAAAAAATTTTGAAGAAATGGAAATAAAATTAAAAAACCGTAAAAAATCGTTCAGAAAATGAATAAATGTATTATAAAACAAAATAAGAAAAATATATAAAAAAAGAAGTTAGAGAAACGCTGTTTTCGGTGAAAAACGGCCAATGAGCTCAGCTACGAGGTCGGAGATGGCAAAAACCGGAGGAAAAAAAATGTTTTATGAAAAAAAAACAAACATTTTTGAAAAAATGGGATAAAATTTAAAAAAGCGTCAAAAAAAGTTCGGAAAGGGAATAAAGGTAGTATAAAACAAAATAAGAAAAACAAATAATAGAAAAAGGTAGAGAAACGCGGTTTTCGGCAAAAAAAAAGATGAAAAAAAGAATAAAAAAAAAATAAAAAAGTGATCTTTTAAAATATGAAATAATATAAATTTTAAAAAAATTGGAGAACTGTTGATGAAATATTTTTGCGTTTTTGACGAAAAATTCTTATGACAGAAAAAACTAAACTTTTGTATTTCCCAAGTTTTAATATACATATTTTGAAATAAACTCTAGGTGGGCGCCGAAATATGCGGGAGAACCTTGTATATACATATAATATATTATATTATATGTATTAATATCCGAAATACGTCATTATCAGCGATTATCTTTTACTTAATATCGATAGTAACCAAAACTTAAATATAAAGTTATATCATATGCGTGGTCCTCCGCTCCGCTCTGGGAATTCAACGAGAGAAACTAACCCAATCTGACCCAGTTGGATCTAAAAAAACAACTTTATACTTTTTATAACTTTTGCGTCTAATATGTTTGGTTAATATCGATAATTAAGGGTTTTAGCAATTATGCATAATTCCTAATTTGCTTAGGTTTTATGCATAATAACGTATTTCGGATATCAGCAGTAACATATCTATACATATTATATTCAAATTCCCATACTATTTACATAGTATCCGACAAATACATGACCAATACCTAATACAAAATAATGCGAATACCCAACTGTTTATGAAATGTGGAGAAAGCGTAATCCGGACCTGGAATTTTCCCTTTAAAAATGGCCGACGCTAAAGGAATTTGTCTGAAAGACATCAAAGGCGGCATTTTAGAGAGAATATTCTGATTATTTTTTCTTCTGTGCTTCTAGCCTCTGTGCCAATTTTGTAAGCTTATTTGGTTAAATATAAAGCAATTTTAATCTTGCCTAATTTTATGATTAGGCATAGCAAATGTGTTAATATAATTAATAAAGGAATTCACAGAATAAAAATATTCTGAGGATTCTGATAAGTAAAATATTTCGCAAAAATGCCTAGCAGGAAAATATTCTGCAATTCAGAGTGGCTATATAACCAAGGAGTACCATTAATAGTGCACTGCCTCTCACAGGGAATCTTTTCTTTCCAAGGGAAAAATACCATAGTTTTTACATATATTATGCACATACATAATTTCCCAAAATTGCCAAATTTCCAAATTTTGTAATACATCTTTAAAATAGGCAAATATACATACAGAATACAGCCGCTAAAAAAAAGATCTCAGATCTGTTCCTTTTCAGTTCTGAATCCAGCTAAAAACAATGCTAGTAGTATACCTGTAACAACATTCATCCGTCTTTCTAACACTATAGAGTATTATCTAATATGCCATGCCTAACCTTCTCAAAATATTCGAGTTAACATCTGGTTTCATAGAGACCGCTCCTACCGATATACCTCACCCATTTGATGACGTCATGGTCCGAATAGTTGAGTTTCGGTTCGAAGACTTTGAGATATCGAACCTTGAATCCGGACGGCGCGAACGGGACCTCGAAATTCATTGAAATTGGAGGACGAGTCCATTTCTTTTTCGTGTCGGTTTCCAGCAGTTCGATTTCGGCAGAGAGCTGAGTTTCTTTCATTCCAGCCATGCGTTTAATTCTGGCGATGAAAAAAAATGAGTGAACTTCATTTACCTGTGATGGATCGAAGGAATAATAAAAAATATCCCTGTAGTTTATGAATTACTAGAATTTCATGTGTTATTTTGAAAACTGATGCCTCCTTATTGGACCCTTTAAAGTTACCAATTAGTGCGAACAAAAAAAAAAGAAGGGAAGCAATGCAAAATTTGGCTGTAAGATCAATCAATCAAATATACTTTATTGTTTAAATATTACATATGTCATTAACAAGCCGTCCTAAGTTAGAGAGAAAATCAAGTTTACACAACATATTATCTAAAGGAAGAAAAAAGAATAAAATAGATGTGAAAGTCAGCATAAGTTAAAATTGATAAATATACAAAAAAATACAAGATAAAAAAAATACAACACAAAATGTTCCCACTATGTTCCCATGCCACCTAGAAAGAGTCTGCAAAGTACTCATTTAGGGAGTAAGAAGTCTTTTCAATGAGAACCTTCTTTACCCTTCTTTTAAATTTGGAAAGACATGTAGACCCCTTGCGCTTTGAGGAAGGTAATTAAATCAGTGGCGTGCACACAATGAACGCACAAATGCATTGCCTACCCTGATGTTTTGACATTTTTTATATTTTCTCATTTAATTTTAATCCAGATACTATAAATTATAATTTTATTAATAAGTATAATCCAAATTTAAAAAGCTTATCTTAAGCGCCAATTAAAATATTAATTATATTATAGAAAAACATCACAGTGTACCACTCATATTACGCTACCTGTATTAAACGGAATAATATTCTCCGACGGCAACCGCTAAAAAGCATTCCATAACAAACCGAAGGCATGCATTTATACCGTCAATACTGGATTTACTATGGAAGCGAAGCATAAGCATCTTTATTTCTACATTAAACAGTTTCTCAACAACATTTCCTACATCTAATCATGCCTAATACTATCTACTGTTGTTGTGCTAGGCGTTGTTAGCTCAACGCCGTTGCCAACAGTAAGGCACCCTTAGGGGGCTGTTCTTAACCTAATTATTTATTGGGTATGTGGTGCTGCATTGATTGTGACCTTTACTTGGGAAGAAACCCTTCAAAGGCGTTGCCTTCTTTGTTATTTGCTTAGAGCTCAGAACAAATACTTAGCGAAGGTTACCTGAAGGGGTAAATGTTATTGCCAGGGTAGGTATGCAGGGAAAACATCGAAAAAACCTGCTTGAACTGCCCATTATGAGCAGGCGATCATAAGAATAAAAGGACAATCACACTGTACAACATGAATGAATATATACAAGAGTATATACAAGAATGACTTTATGCCATGTATAGACATAGGGCTGTTCCAGTGTAGTTGAAATTGCATTAGATTAGATTGGTCGAGCCTCACGGGTCCGGCTACGGAGTCATGGATGCTTCGGTGGCTTGAGTTCAGATTATATGCATGGGCACCGCTTGTGCGTATTTATACGCGCAGCGAGTCCCTTGGCAAGCCCCGCCCCCGTGTCCGAACACGGTGAGCGGGCCAACTAAAAAGCAGCTCGCGCATACTACCTTGTTGGTAGGTGCGTTTCTGCTCTCCTGATAGATAGAATTTTAAAAACATTTTAGAAAGTTCATTTTTGAAAACTAGGAGTAATGTGGTTAGAAAGATTGGATGAAAAGTGACGTTATTGAGAGTTGTAAGTTAAGGCGGCCTTAATTGCTTGTAAAATAGTGAGATATCTCTATATATGGTGCCGTGCGGGGTGCGATGTTCGGGGGTATATCTGAGATTGGCCAAATTGGCCGTAAGTGGCGAGCCCTTTATTTGTTGTTCGTAGAACCTGCATGCTATATTGTCAATATATTCATTCACATATTCAATGTTTGCCATAGCATGCAGGTACGTGATCCTCACTCTATCCCGGAGGGATAGGGAGAAGGCTGCCCGTAAATAATTATTCTGAATAACCTGGAGTCTTTGTTTGTGGCATTTTGCCGCCGAACACCACACCGGGGCACCATATAGTAATGCTGGCCTTATAAGCGATCGATAGAGGGTGAGCTTACTGGCAGGACTCAGGTAGGATTTGCCTGCTACCAGCAAGCTCAACCCCTTTTTGATAGCTACGTTTTTATTTACTGTGGATTGAATATGTTTCCCGAAGTTTAATTTGGTGTCGAGAGTAATGCCCAGGTATTTAACTTGGGTTTTCGGCGTTATGACAGTATTCCCTACTACGAGGGGTGTGATGTCGATATCCCGTCTTTTGCGGGTGATTAGAATAAGCTCCGTTTTTGCAGCGTTAAGCGTGACTTTCCATCTCTCGTAGTAGGGAATGAGTGCATTTAGATGCGCTGTCAGGTTAGATTTAGCCACCTCTGCTTGAGGGTTGCGGGAATAAATTGCCGTATCGTCGGCAAATAAGGCTAGTCGGGTGCTAGGATGAGACGGGAGATCTGCTATAAAAAGATTGAAGAGTAGCGGCGATAAGACTGTACCTTGTGGCACTCCGGCTAGCAGTCGCCTGTTAGTCGAGGAGCTACAGCCAATCCGGGTGGTGAAAGTGCGCCCGGCAAGGTATGACTCGATGAGCGCTATCCAGTACAGTGGGAAGCTGTACTTTGCTAAAAGCTTGTACAGCAACCCATCGTGCCACACCCTGTCGAATGCTTTCTCTATGTCCAATAACAGGAGCGCTGTAGATTGCCTGCTGTTAAACCCTTTATATATATATCGGTGGCCAACTTCGCCGTCAGCATGACAGTGCCATGCTGACCGCGAAAGCCAAATTGTTCTCGGGGTAAGATATCCTGCTCTTCGACTATCCTGCTTACCCTCGGCAAGATTAGCCTCTCAGCCACCTTCCCGAGGGTACTTAGCAGGGATATGGGCCGATAAGATGCCGGCAGTTTGAGATCTTTTCCCTGTTTAGGAAAATGAATTATGGCCGCTACCTTCCAGGATTTAGGGAAGTGTTGTAGCCGGATTACCGCATTGACAATATGCATGAATTGAATAAGTGTTTTATTAGGTAAGTTTTTCAGGATTATGTTCGGAATATTGTCCGGGCCGGGAGCTTTGTTTCTCGGAAGACGACAAAGGACTTTGCGTATTTCCGCTGGGGTTATTCTCAGTTTATCAAGCACTGACGGAGGGATAGGATATTTATGTTGTTTAAAAGCATTTACAGTGTTGCTGTAAAGCTGTTGCTCGGGCAGGGTGTTAGGCGCCTCGCTGAAGACGCCCTCCAAGTAATCCGCGAAGGCTTCCGCTTTTCCTTGGTCACCTATAATATCTAGGCCTCTGTGCCTGATAACTGGAATTTGCGTATAGCCTCCGCGGACTCGCTTGGCCAACTTCCACAGCGAGCCATCTTCCCTGTTTACGCGATTTATGTATGCGAGCCACGCATGGTTCCTGTGCTCGCGTATCTGTACCCTGATCTCCTCGGTCAGTGCATTGATTTGAGCGGATCCCTCTCTTGTCCGGTTTCTCTGCCATCTTCGTCGAAAGCGATTTCGAAAGGTGATAAGTTCAAGGATATGGTCTGGGAGGGATCCGGTCCTAGGGCGCAGAGTGACTCTAGGACACATGGCATCGCGGATTCGCTGGATATTTAATGTGAGTTTATCTACCTCGCTTTCTAGAGCCTGGACGGTCACTATTTGCTCAGGGACGACAGTTAACTCACTCAGCCTTGCTCGGAACACTCTCCAATCAATATTCCTGTACGAAACGGCGGTGTTGTTCTCCACAGGGACCCTGCAGTACAGTCCAATACTGATTGGCAAATGGTCCGAGTTTAGAGCGTTAAGTTCCTGAAGCTGTGTAGTTCTTATCGTTCCCCGAGTTATAGCTATGTCCAGGAACGAGGGACTACGAAGAAAAGTAGGATTTGGCGTTCGGTGATAGGACATTTCCAGGTTGTTTTCGATTATCCTCTTAAATAATCTACCCCTGGTGTTAGTTACGCCGCCCCATTCGGCGTGCGTGGCATTCAAGTCCCCTATCAACAGGGATACTCTGTTCTGCGGTAATAAAGCCAAGAGGTCGTTTGCAGTGAGGCGGAGACCCGGGGGCGCATACCCGCCACAAATACGTTGGCCGCTCTCCGTCTCGATACAGACGTGTTCTATTACGGTCCGCAAATATTGAATTCTTTTATAGCGGAGCGACCTATGTATGAGACAGGCCACGCCTCCCCCGTTTCGATCGGGCCTATCAAAACGCTCGATATTATAGTTCCTAATCTTTAGTGTAAAGTTAGGAACTAATTTCGTTTCGATGAGAAAGACAACCTGAAAATTGGATGTATGCATAAAGTTACGAAACTCGCCCAATTTTGACCTAATTCCGTTGCAATTCCAAGATGCGACAAATAACATTTACAATTATATATTAAAGCGAGCATATTCATAGGAGAAAAAGCGGATAGAAGCCTGTAGAATCTCCGCCTTGTCGCCCTGACATGCTTCGAGCATGTTAGAGTAGCATTCGAGAGCCTGAAAAAGTTGCTCTAGATTTACTAAATTATTGATTTTCGCTACTACATTATTCAAATTGCTCATCATTGATGAGATATTTACATTATTGTTAGACATATTTACATTTTTATTTACACGGGCAGCACCACTAACCTGTTGTACATCAGCGTGTTGCATACATTGCAGCTTGTTCTGCTGCTCTCGGGGTCTAAGAAGGGGTGGAAATTGGCGGTTGAATTGCTCGTCTCGTTGCCCATTGCTTAGGGCTTGGTCCCGTGGACCGTCAGCAGCTCTTGCAGTGTCCTGGCTTCTCCAGGCTGGGTTCGCCGGAGGGGGTGCAGGATGGTATACTTGTTTCGGTTTAGTAGTCGTTACTTGTATAATGTTTAGTTTATAAACATATACCGGGCAAGTGTCGTCTATCGCACGGTGTGGACCCCCACAGTTCACACACTTGAGGAAATCTTGATCACATTGCGTGATTTCGTGCGCTCCAGCGCATTTGCTGCAAGCCACACGGCGGCTGCAGTATGTCTTGGCATGGCCAAACTGCTGGCAATTTTTGCACTGGAGGACAGGTTTCCCTGACCGCCTGGCCTCCCAGTGCACACGTACGCACATCAGTGTTTTTATGTCTTGATTAAGTTTCTTGACAGTGAAATTAGTGCCAAGAATAACTAAGTACATCGGTACTTTGGTCTTCCGCATCTGGTATACGTTTTTCGGTTTAATGTTGTATTCATCGCTGAGGGATTCGCTAATCTCCTGTGGCTTAATTTCGCCGTCTAGGCCGCGGAGCACGAAAGCCCTCGTCTTTTCTTGATTTTCCGCGTATGTATGATATTCGGTCCGTTCAGTATCTAGTGCTCGTTTTAGCGCATGCAGATCATTGGCAAGGCTACAATATACGATAACTGAATTTTTTGTGTATTTCAGTTCGTATTTCTTAATATGTAGTGCTTTTAGGTCGTCACGCAGTTGTCTATGATCAGACGGTCTACCCTTAATGACGACTGGGGGTAGGGGTTGTTGTTTTGGCTTGAGGGCTGATTTCCCCTGCTTGGTCGGGTTAGATTTGTTACGTTTTGAATTAGACGCCGAGGTGGACGCAACACTTACGGTGTCCTCGTCCTCGGTGTTGATGTCCTGGAGGGGTTGGTACGTGTTATTTGTGGGCACAGGGGGTTGGCCCATGTCAAGGGTAACGACCTTAAAGTTCCGTTTAAACGGGATTTGTTTAAACGGCGTCTTGAAGTTTTCCGTTTCTTTCGACTGTACCAGGGGAACAGAAATGGGCGGAGGCGGAGGAGGAGCCATCGGCTTTGGTTCGGTTGCGGTGTTTTCGGCTACGATTTCTTTGGATAACAAAGAAATTTCAGAACTTTTTTGCGGTTGTTTGTTATCCGTCAAGGTGACCTTAGGCTTTTTAAAGGTTTCACTATTTTGGATATTAGAAGGACTAGCCTTCTTTTTCCCGGTATCAATTTTGGACTTTACCTGGCGTTTTATTCCATACGGATGGAATTCGCGTTGATGTTGGCGAGCTCGGGTTAACAGAGCGTTGGCTTCGTAGTAACTTAATTCATTAAAATCGCGAAACTTTTCACTATTCATTCGACATTGTACGCAGACCTCTGCGTAGTTTTGGGATCTATTTCTCAGTTTACGGGCCGTGTCGTCTGATATTTTCGAGGAGGTCGACTCCATCGAGATATTCGATATATTAGACATCGTGTCCTCATCGTCAGAGTTGTCGCCCATAAGGGCAGTTCCCGGGGTTTCGTCCCCGGAGACTAAGAAATAAGTAGCACCTGTAATATGCTAGTGCTATTTTATTTTTAATATCAAAATAAAACCTAAGTATGAATATTATTCACAATGGGCCGGAAAAAAAACAAATTCCGATTAACTGATAAGTCACCGTGAGAGAACCGATAAACCGCTACGATGTACACCTGTAGGTGTTTCGAACCGAACTAATAAAAAGAAAAGAGACAAAGTATGCGAAGATGGTCCGGGCCGACCGACGCGACGGAACGATAAGTGCTGTTGCCAAAATGTGCTCTCTTTAATTAATATTTTGATTTGATAGACATTCTTTTTTACCAAGGATCATATTGTTATTATTTTTTTGCGCTTTAGTAATTGGTTTGAAAGCGCCACCCTGATTGCAAAAGAGGCAGAAGATAGTTTATTGGCAACTGATTGGAAACGCACCATAATTTTACTCTCTTAAGATCCTGCAATATGGTTCGATGAAGTAATATAGGATCTTGACTATGCCACAAAATAGATGTATCATCCGCAAATATGGTGAATTAACCACTAATCCGAAGCCCTGCAAAATTATTGATGTAAAGCAGAAATAAAATAGGACCCAAAACTGAGTCCTCAGGAACACCCCATCTAATGAAATTATAAACAGAGCATGCAGGCCCTATGATGACACGCTGGCGACGATCCGTAAGGAAAGAAGAAAGCCAGGACAACGTCTGACCTTTAAAGCCGTAACGTCCGAGCTTCTGAAGTAGAACATCAGGGCTGAGTCAAAAGCCTTTGACAGGTCACAAAAGACAACAGCAGAAGTGTATAATTGCTGCAGTAGATGATACACAGCATCATTGGTACTGACTTTGTCCCGGAAACCAAATTAATGTTTGCTTAGAATCCTTTCTGAATAAATAAAGGAAAGCATACGTGTCTTTACTAGCTTTTCAATGACTTTTGATAAAGTAGATAGGAGAGAGATTGGCCTGAAGTTGGATGAATCATCTATCCTTATAAATGGAATAAGTTTGGCTGCTTAACGTTGGTGAGTTCGGTTGGTAAGAAGAAAAAGAAACTCGGAATATTTACTCATGATGACCATTGGATCTTGAGACTGCTGAAGGCTCTGCTACAGATTGTCAGCAATGCTGCACTAGAAATTATTCAAATCATTGGGGGTGATCTCAGGAAGTGGTGTTAAGCCGCGGTTGTTCCTCTGCTGGATGTCCTCCTGGGTGTTCGATGAGGTAATTAGATGACTTGAGTAGAATTTCTCTTTAGCTATTCTAATTAAACAACGATATAAGGAGCGGTATTTGTTGAAATAGATATGAAAAACTGGACAAACTGTAAACTTTCTGATTCCAAGTTCCAAGCCCCGTTGTAAACCAGGATTTTTTTGATTTCATATTAAGATTTATTTTCGACAGAGGAAAAGCAATTTTGAAGAGGTCCATCACTTTATCAACTGGATCATGCGAATCCACCACAGTGGTCCAACATGAAGAGGCACACAACATATGAAATCGATTGTAATTGGTTTCGTTAAATATTCGACCAAATATAGGTTTAAGTGTTGCTTCCTGCACGACACTCAAAAACCTACAAAAAACGGCCTCATGGTCAGATAAAGCAGCGTTTTCGATCGAACATCCAACAGCCTCCTCACAAGAATTAGAACAGATATAATCAATAGTGCTGGAGGAAGATTGTGTAATGCGTATTGGAGTGCTTACATGCATGCATAAATTATATGACCAAAGTAAGTGGCATAAGGGCATAGTAAAGATGGAACTCCTATCACAAAAGTTTAGATTAAAATCGCCTGTAAGAATAATAAATGCAGAATTAGGAATCTCAGACAGGACTGCATCAAGGCTCACAAGAAAAATGTTAGAATCAGATGAAGGTGAACGGTAGATATACAAGACATAGGTATTTACGGACTTGGAGAAAATCATAACAAATTCCAATGAAGATTCTTTTAAAAGGTAATTGAACTTATTCACTAATTCGAAGAAATTTTGCTCCAATAAAGTTTCATTTAAGAGTATCATGCACCCACCATGTACTGACTGTGATCTACAGAACTTCGCAAACACTGTGTAATCCATAACTTCGATCAACTCATCCTCTCCCAGCCAATGCTCTGTTAGTGCTATTATATTTGGAGAAGTAAGATCATACAAGAATAAAGAGCGTTCCTTGGTTTTATTTCTAATTAACTAGAGAATGATGGAGATTGAATATCCAACATTTTCATCTGTTAGTGAGTTATTACTGCTTTTGTTTTGGTGTGATCTAAAACATTTTCTGGGCAAGATCCATTTCAGTCCTTGGTCGTTGGGAGTTTGCAGGAAAAATGCATCCCTCATTGTTTGCTGTCTCTTGTGGAGAGGCAGAAGTAACGTCGTTCAATTTATAAGCATTCACCAAGTAATCAGCTATATGGAATTTTGAAACAGGCAAAGCAGAAATCAATGGCACAAAAGAACAAGTGGGACTATTCTTAAAACAGCTTTCAATCATCAAATTCTGGGCAGCAATGATTTTATTAACGACGGGTGATTCATTGTGGACAACGAACCAGATTTGTGTGTAGAAAGTCAGTAAGTTTCCTCCTAATACTTGAAGCACAGAGTCCATTTCTAACGACTGAGTCTTGGGATTCAGCAAACTGAAACACAAAGTCCTCTTTCGTAATGTTTTGACAGTATGTTGCACCCAAGCTTAGCAATTCCATGATTGTGATCTTGCCAATCCTTTGACTATTAATGTCATATTTTTTAGCTGTAGGCTTCTTCAATAAGGAAAGAAAGCCCTGAATATCAGCACCTCCCACCAGTATGCGTCGATTTTGTTGACTTATACCATTGTTAGTGCTCTTTCTGCCTGGCCTAATTCTTGGCTGTCTTGATGGATTCTCCTGACATCTTGCTCCGCTGTCCATAATCTGAATACGTAGCTCCTTTAGCTCACTTGAATACCTGACGTTTTCCTTTTCCAGAACGTAGCTAACAATCAAATTTTTATTCATAGCCGATAGTTCTTTGATTTGCCTATTGAGGTTCTCCTCCAGTTCCTTGCAGGCTGTAAGGTTTATTTTCAGCCCACTCTCCTTATATCTAAGTTCCTTTATATCATCCTGCAGGGTCTCCAACTCTTTCTTCTGTTGATCAATCTGAGATATAAATTTTTCCTCTGCCTCGTAATCTATGTCGTCAAATGCCATACTATTTCTCTTAAAGCGGTCAATGTGCCTATCCTTTGTATCCAACTCATCTCTTAGCTGTTGCAAGTCTTTGTCCATATCAGCCAATCGTTCTTCATTCTCCTTTGAGTTTGATCAATAATTTCATTCGAGCGCTCCATGCAGCTAGGGTGAAATATACTTGAACAGATAATGCAACAGAAATTTGTGAAGTCCTCATTTTTACAACATTTAAATGATTTCTGCATTGTTTGTGGTAAGCAAAAAAAAGCCAATTTAAACTTATCGAGAAGCTAATTTAACGTAATACGTTGCCAAAAAATTATATAAATCATTCAACAATTGGACTGCTTTAACCTATTAAAAAACGGAGTAACAGAGGAGCTGCCGTCTATGAAACGACTGAATGCTTTACATGTGTGCACTCTAAGCAATAATCATATTCTGACTCTTGTAAAACAAAGATTTTTAGATTTTACAATTTATAGATATCAAAGAATACTTACTTCCATACAATTGCATTTTCAGAAGCCTTATACTTTGCCTTGCCTTTTAAGCAAATGAGCTGAACACCAGAAGTATTCAAAGGAGTTGGGATTTTCACTTCAATTTTTTGACCCAAAAGGGATGGCTTAAAGTTACTCTTCAAGACTACTTTAACTTCCATTTTTGTGCGACCTACCTCCCGAACGAGAGGTATAACTCTGAATGGCAAAGATATGTCTTTGGTGGTTCGGTACCTAAAAATTGGGAAATGTAAGTAAAATCTAAACTCATAGATTGTCTATGTTATGTGCTTTACCTCATAAGTTCAAATTCACCATCGGGTGGTATGAAACTAATGGAATGTTCAGTTTCAAACTTGCTCAGTTTGACACACTGATGAAACTGACAGTCGTCAATGACAACTACCGGTTTCCCAGATCTAGCAGGATCAGAATCGGAGGTAGAGCCCAAGGTGCCTTTTCCTTTGGCCTCCATTACTATCTTGTCATTAATACCAAATTTGCACTCTGGCATACCGGACAGATACGATTTCATGACTACTTTACCTGCTACATGAGCAGAGAGTACTTGACCTAAAATAAAGTAGTTCATGCAAGTTCTAAGTAGACATAATATTATCATTATAAAATTACTAAAAATCGTGATTATCCCACAGTCATGCGATCAATTGTCAACTAAAATTATTTTTGAGATTGGTGATATATAGTATACATCCAATTCAGATACCTTGAGGTGACATCAACAAATTAACATACTCCAGTACATCCAGGAACAGCTCGTTACGTCGATATTTGATACCTTCCCTCCTCCATCCAATCTGTCCAGTTACTTGCGAAGTAATCTGAGCTTGCTCCTCTTTAGTAGCCGATTTTATACCTTGCTGAGTAATGAAGGTCTTGAGAACACCAGTATCGGTATTTTGTGGATAACCAAAGTCAAGAATTTCTGAAATATCAGAGGAATATTAAAAAGTGTTAATAATAAAATGACATCAACGTCCTTACCATCTAGTAATTCATAGATGAGCACAAAATTATTCTTGATGTTCTCCTCTGAGATCTTGCCAAAGTAGGATTGCATGACTTCAATGATCTTAAGCAAAAATTCAAATACCATGGCAGCGTTGACATTTTGCTTGGTTACAGCAGCTATCCAGATGTTTGCTCTCTAAAGAAATTTGAATAAACAAGTGATAAAGGGTTCCAAAACTCCAGGGTTAAACCTGTTCGAGTTTTAACAAGGTAAACACGAACTTGAAGCCTTGAAATACAAGCAATTGGAAATTAATATTTTTAACAATAGAAGTGCTGGTTAGGTACTGATATGTAGAATATTTAAATAACATATTAAATTGCCAGACAAGGTTCCATTAGTATTACGGCCAAAGTTGAACTTCAATACTTCAATATTTTATTCATGTCAATGGTCAATGCACAGGCTTACATACGTCAGCAAGAGTTACAAACAATTTTAAAAGATTCCAAGAATACATATTAACAAATTATTAAACAATAAAATCATCAATCAATAAAATAATCAAAACATATGCTTACATCACAGAGAAAGGATTGAAGGTTAAAAGACAATAAATAAAATTTAAAAAACCACCATTCAACCTACTAAAATCTGAACTACATCTGAACATCAAAGGAATAAAAATCCCTGTTTACTAAGTAACATTTCACTCTCCACTTAAAACTCTTAGCTGGTAGAGCTCCAACATAATCTGGTAAAACATTAAAACATTTTATAGCCCAGTAGCCTGACCCTCATACTCCTTAACTATCAAATTGGAGAATTATTAACAATGAGCCTGTTGAAATTCCGCCTAGCATGAAATAACCAAATATTATTAATAATCATTTCATAGACAATGTGCCCCAGGTACGAGTTGGCCCAATGGTTATAAACGACTTTCTCAGTTCAGCAATTGACTGTGAAACCTTTACATTTCGGCTTGTAACTGAATGTGAGGTGCTAACAGTTTTGAACGGTCTCAAAAGCAATGCAGTTGGGATCGACAAAATATCTATAAGAATATTAAAAGCTTGCATTCTATATTGCCTAAAACCACTAGTGAACATTGTAAATTTGTCGCTCACAGCTAGTATTCTGCCCGATATTTGGAAGAAGGCCCTCATAACGCCTGTCCCTAAAGTGAACAGTCCTGCCACTGTCAGTGAGGTGAGGCCAATTAGTATTTTGCCAACGACATCTAAGGTGTTGGAAAAAATTGTAAAAGCTCAGGTAACTAGATTATCTCTTGCTCAAATCAATTATACCAAAATATCAGTCAGGCTTCAAGGCCAATCATAGCTATGCAACTGCACTGTTAAAGATTACAACTGATACTGCAGTGTCTTTTGATAGGGGGTTACTGTTGTCCAATGGTACTAATAGACATGACTAAAGCTTTTGACACTCTGAATACCGATCTATTGTTGGCAAAACAAACTTTTTACAACATGACAGCAAACGGTTGGTTTGGCAGTTATCTTCACGATAGGAAACAGGCTGTTAGAGTCACTGATGATAATGGAGTTGTGGGGATGTCTGACTAGAGACCTGTGTGCGGGGGTGGGCCTCAGGTCTCTGGCCTTGGGCCGCTTTTTTCACGGTTTTCACGTCGGATTTAGTTCGGCACATAGAAAATTGCGGGTACCGTATATATGCGGATGATTTGCAGATTTATTTGCCAATACCTGCGGTGAGCTGCCTATCGCATTGAAATTTATTAATAGTGACCTGTATCTCTGTATGGGTTAATAAGAACTATCTTTTTATTAATCCTGGTAAGACGCAGCCAATGCTCTTTTCGAGAAATGAAATAAGTATTATTACTCTGTCGCCTTTAAAATTAAAAATAAATAACACTGAGATAGAATGGGCAGGAGAGGTGGAAAACCTTCGGTTGTGTATGGACACCAGGCTACACTTTAATACCCATATTAATAATATAACTATGGTATGAATACAAGAATATTTTGCCACACAATACAAAAAAATTCTTACAGAAAGTCTGGTACTCAGTATAGCTTCCTATCTTAAATTGTATATGGCCTATTTCTAACAGAGTTTAACAGGCACGAAATTAAAAAAATACAAAATTCTTGTGCCTTTTACCAAAGATCTGTCACGTACGGACCATGTTAGCCAGCATGTGAGGGACGTTTATAGTTTGAATATGGCTCAGAGACGATATGTGGACATGGGCTGTTTGGTGCATAAATTGATAAATATCAGAGAACCAACTTATTTATCGGAAATTTTGGTCCAAAGGGGAGACGCTCATTCAGTGAATATACGACACAAAAACACTCTATTTATTCCCCAGCAGCGCACTGAATTTTTCAAGGCATCTTTTCTGTATACCGCAGCTCATATTTACAATAGCTTACCTGATAACATTAAAGTACTAAGTCCATCTGCATTAAGTAAATGGATTTGCATCGGAGAGGCTTGTCTCATTGTGATATGTTTAATTTTTGTAATGTGTAATTTTCTTTAATCTAATTTAATTTAGTTTCTTGTTTATAAGCGGTGGTTATGAAAATACGCCTGGCAGTACCTTCCACCTTTGTATGTAGTAAATTTTAAGTGTTGATGCATAAAATAAATACAATAAATATTATTTTATTTTATTTATTTATTAACATACAAGACATATAAAGAAGGCACAGTCAGCAGACCAAGACTCACATACACACTCCTGCAGTCATCTCTGTAACCCAAACCAGACATCACTCTGACTGTCTTTCTTTGCACCTCAGCCAAGTGTCCCCATGCAAGAATCGCATATGAGATAGAGGTATAAAAACAGTAAAGTAAGTGGTTCGTAATATATCAGTTGAGCCACACTTATATAGGTTTCGGAGCACATACAGCCCCTGGCTGAGTTTGCTCACAGGAGCATTAATATGTTTACCCCACTGCAGCTTTGGATCTAAACTCACTCCCAGAAAGCGTACCTCTGAGACATTCTCTACACCTGATAAATCTCTCATTGAGAATATTACCCGGCTTGTCTTGTCAGCATTCAAAAGCAGTCTGTTTGAGCAGAACCAGGTCTCAGCTCTCTCCTGTGCCGCCATCGACCCACTCAATGATTCCTCATCCTCATAAAGATCTGCAGCATGAGAAACCACTGTGTCATCAGCAGAGTGTGATTTTTGCAAGACCCTCCCCTTTAGGAAGATCATTTACATATATTAACTGCACCAAAGGTAGTAAAACTCAACAAGTGATACTGTTTGGAATAAAGTTATAATAGTTCAGTTTTTGAAAAAAGATACCATGGTCGACACAGTCAAAGGCCTTGCTGAGATCACATAGTAGAACTGCGTTGAATAATTAAATATTTAATCTATTACCCAATTTTTATTAATTCAAATAAGGCAAATTCAAAATCAAATGGTCTATATTAATGAAAAATTGCATAGTCATAAACATAACATATAGCGTCAAGATGAAAACTTATTAGAGAACAAATTTCCTATATCTTAAATTGGCTTATAACACCTTGTATAAACAGTTAAAAAAGAAAGAGCTTTAAAAAAATATTTTTGTTAGTCAAAAAGAGTTAAGAACAGATACAATAAAATTGAATAAAATGGTTACATTAGATGGACACTAGAACAATTGCTAAAATAACATAGATACAAGGAACAACAAACAGCACGTCAGAAACAATGTTTGCAGGAGATTTCAAACCTCATCAGGCCTATGATTCAGAATTTCTTGGATTGTGTATGGTTCAATTTCTACAAGCAGGTTTTTAAGAGTTTTCTTAAAAGCGCCAAGAGTTTCCAGCTGCCTAATATCATTTGGCAATGTGTTAAAAAATTTAATACACGAGGAGGTAGGACCTTTCTCAGTAGCTGTAAGCCTATGTTGAGGAGGGCAAAACCCAGTGAAGAATAATTCTTTGTGAATTAAACTCAACAAATCTCTCCCCATTCTTAAACAGAAACAAAATACACTCACATATATAAAGTCCCAAGTCTCTAAACCTTCCCCTACATGAGTCTCTCCTCCTTAAGTTGAGCAAGATTCTGACTGCCTTTTTTTGAGCTAAGAAAGCTCTATCTGCATTCCTACTTCC
>MU184002.1:62741-88194 GCA_016904865.1 Pissodes strobi
CATAAGATTAAATACATCAAGAGCTTATAAATACAAAGACACAAGTAAGTACAAGTACTTCATTCGAGTTATATACATAGTCAACAGAAAAATAGATTAGAAAACAACGTATAACCGGTAGATAAATATATTAAGAATTGCTTAAATTTTTTCGGCAAACGAAAAACATATTTAAGCAAGCATTTATATTACAATTAAGAAAGGGGGTATTGTTTATATATCTAAAAGAAACGAAATATTTGGCAGTCGATTCAACTTCCAGCTTCTGCGATTTCGGTCTAGATCATGTGTATTTGGAGGCGATCTTTCCGGAAAAAATAAAACAAAATGTAGCTGTTAATTAGAAGTGCCCAAATTTGTGATTTTGTTCGTTTTTCAACTTTGCGGAAACGAGTCAATATTTTTAAACGCGGTTTGGGTTAATTTAGCTTGGGTTGTTTGATAAACAGCTTCATTAAATTTTATTTTCTTTTGACAGATCGCATCCGAATACATAAGATCCATTTTGTTTCATCCAATTACAATATAATGTAAGCTCTAGGGGGCTTTTTTTATAATTTAATGTTTGATCAAGTCCTTGTTTATGACAAATATCCATATTCACCCAAAATCATGGAAAATGGTTGAGTATGATGTTTTTATTTGTAAAAATGGCTTTATAATGAAATATAATAACCATTTAATATAAAACAACGGATAGATTAACTGTTTGTCTACGGAAGTGTATAATTGTCATTTGAAGGCGTGATAAGAAAAAGAAGAGAAAACAATTTCAATTAAAAATAAGTGAAAAATATTAGACTGAAAGCGCGTTAATGTGTACTTTTCTAGACCGACAATTTGCTGCCAAATATTGCCTAAATATACATGGGAAAACAAAACTCCATTAAAATCTGCCAAAATATCAGAATTGTTTCGGACTAATTCTTGTTTTAGGTAACTTAATAATTAGGAACTTAATTGACTTTCGTCGGTCTCATTATTGTCAAATTGGGAGAATTTTCAATATAAACACACAAGCTCTATGTCTTCTTATAGGTATGCATAATCGCTCAAAATCTTATTGTCATAACACGGTAACTAATAGTATATTATGATATAAGTGTATAAGAGGGCCTTTAAAGCACGCGCGACATATTTCAAAACACGACGCGCAGCGGAGGGTTTTGTAAGTCGCAAGGGCTTTAATGGCCTCTTATACACGTATATCATACGCTATTTTTTATTACGAATGCATCATAATCCCAAAAATGTTTTAAATATTAAACTTAAGGAATACATTGACGAATATATTAATCTGTCACATTTGACATGTACAAATGTTTCTATAGCAACCTTTAAAAAAGTAGGCGCCTCATAAACATCATCTTAAGCACGCTGCAGCGTGCGATAATCGTTGATTATGATGCATGCGTAATAAAAAAGAACTTATATTAATACTTTTACAAACATATTATTACGTGCATACGTTGTCAATTTTATTATTATTAATATTATTATTATTGTCCAACTTGTAAAATGCGCCTCTTCAAGCAGGCAATCAATCTTTGTAAAATAATGCTTGTGATTATGTAAAATTTATTATTTTTTCTGTTAAGTAGCATCTTACAGGAAATATAGTTAGCTATAAAGTTTAATATAAAAATATTCATACATATATGCGCCACCTGGCGCGTTCTTTTGAAATAACGGTGTTTCAATTAAGATGCTTAATTTGATAATAATATTATTACCAAAATTATGACGGTTTTGAAATCATTCGTGAAGAGTCGTGGTATCGAAATATGAATGCGACTTTTTTTACAAGCTATACCTACTTAAAAAGTAATTACAATGTTACAAAGATTACAACATATTTGGAATACCTATGTCTATTCTAAGTTATAACAGTGGGTTATATTCAGTTTAGTTATTTTCTAACCAGATAATAATTAAAAACTTCCGGATTTGCACTTGACGCAGCTACGTTAACCGTGTTATAGTCTATTCAGAAATATTTGACAGCGCGCAACCACAATTATACCACACAGAGGCCTTACCAAAAATAACCGAGATATTCGAGGATAATTTTTTTCCTCAAGAAGGCCAGAACGAGTGAAGATATAGATATGATTAAAACAAAACATATACGTGAAGAGGCTGATTTTGCTTTTCTAAACTATCCCAAGAAGAGGGCTGCATATGTAATGAACCGGATCTAGTAACTGAGTCTGGTTGAATTGCTTCAACAAATTATTCCACAATTATTTTCAATTTATTGAAAAATAACTCCAATTTGTACTAGCTCGCCAAGAGAGAAACGTGCAAATAAATTATAATTTTATTTAAAAAACAAAATTTTACTTGAAATTCAAGTTATCAAGAAATAATGCCCGGACTTATTATATAGCTTACTATTATTAGCCACTAGTTGCGGTTTCACAAACAGATCTCCTCAACACTTTGTTTCTATCAAGAATATTTAGCGAGCAAAAACATGGGATCGGAATGCAAAAATCATGTTAACTGGAATAACCAACTTTAATCTCACTTTGAACACCCGGCGCCGGCGCGGCGGTCCTAAAACCCAGGTTGGAATTTATAATAAATGTTAAAACATTAATTGCCACATTAAACTTTTCGGCGACTTAGAAACTTTAGGTGTTTTTAGCAAAAACATTTTAATAACTGATTTGTCGAGGGGAAAAACAAGCCTTGAAAAATGTTATAAAAAGGTAAAAATCTTTGGGAAAGAGTTAGTGAATGAAAATATTCTTCACGCGCGATAGCACGTTTCTATGCCCAAGAGGAACGCCTGAAAAATAGCCCTTACGCTCGGTAAATCGTTACTCTGCCCAAAAACATATATGAACGTGGAAAAATTAGTAAAACTATCTATCTCGGAAGAGTACTACATTAAACGCTGTTCGAAATTCGTCACTCGTCGTGGGTGAAGATCGCTGACTCGAACTCGATCGAGCAGCGTTAAGGAGAAAGCAGCCCGCAAGTATCTGTTTTGTATCGTCTGTATATGTTTGAGGTGGCTTCTTGCTACTGAGCACCAAACTGGTGCTCCGTATAGTAACGTCGGTCTTATTATTGATTTGTAGATTGTCAGTTTGTTAGTCGGGCTTAAGTATGATCTCGTTCGTATAAGTTAATTCAAACTTTTGCTGGTAATTATGTTTTTAGCCCTGATTGCCGCAACGTGCTTGGAAAAAGGAGCTTTCGGTCGAAAACTATCCCTAGGTATTTGACGGGGTCTATCGGCCTAATTGCCGCGTTGCCTACAGTAATAGGCGCCAGGTCTATATGGCGCTTATGTGGCAATATACCTAGTTCTGTTTTCGACGGATTTAAGGTTATTTTCCAATCCCTGTAATAGGGGATTAGAAGGGTGAGATGGTGTTCGTGATTCCGTTTTGCTACCTGCACGTCTGATGACTGTGAGTATATCACCGTGTCATCAGCGTACAGGGTAAAGGAATTTGCAGGATGAGACGGGAAGTCAGCTATAAAATGACTGAATAGTTGCGCTGACAAAACTGTTCCTTGGGGCACTCCAGACATGATCTGTCTAGGTCCCGAAGTATCGCCATGAATGTTAACCGAAAAGGAGCGATTCGCAAGGTACGACGCAATGAGGGATGCTAGATGTAAAGGCATTCCATGGATAGCAAAAAGCTTATATATAAGCCCATTGTGCCATACCCTGTCGAATGCTTTCTCAATGTCGAGTAGCAACAATGTCGTTGCCTTAGCCTCATTGAAGCCGTTCAGAGCATCCTATGCGACCTTCGCCGCGAGCATACTAGTGCTATGACCGCGGCGAAAACCGAACTGCTCCGGGGGTAGAATCCGAAGACTCTCAACGACACTGCTAATCCTCGACATGATGAGCTTTTCGGTTAGTTTGCTGAGCGTATCGAACGACGATATGGGCCGATACGAGGACGTAAGCCTCGCATCCTTGCCCGGCTTAGGAAACAGTATTATCAACGCTTTCTTCCAAGGGAGCGGAAAAGTGTTGCAGGCGTAAAATTGCATTTATTATGTGCATTAAGTGGATGACGGTCTTATTCGGCATATTCTTTAGAAGAATATACGGAATACCGTCAGGGCCAGGGGCTTTTTCGGGGCAGACGACGAAGAAATCTCCTGATTTCAGCAGGAGTGACTAGCAGCCTATCAAGCACCGCAGGGGCAATCGGGTACTTAATGGATGTAAAGCTTTCCACTACTGTGTCTACATAGGTGTGAAATGGCGTGGAATTCGGCGTCTCGCTGAAGACGTCCCCCAGATAACTCGCGAAGGCCTCCGCTTTCCCAGCATTGTCCGTAAATACATCCCCATGATGTTGTATTTCAGGAAAAATTGCGGTGCCTCCGCGAATCCGCCTGGTGAGCTTCCACAGCGAGCCGTCGTGTCGGCCTATGGTATTATTATAGGCCATCCACTTCTCATTTCTGTAGATAGAGATCTTAGCCTTGATCGTCCCTGTTAGCGCTGTGACACGCAACCGGTCATTTTCTGCTCTTGTACGTTGCCATCTATGCCGGATACGGTTGCGGAAGGTGATTAGGTCTAGGATAGGTTCAGGGAGAGTGTCAGTAAACGGCCGTTTTCTGACAATCCGACAGATTGCGTCTCTGACGCGCTGGATGTTAGTAACTAGAGCTTGCACCTCGCTCTCAAGTTCTGGGATAGAGTCGATTTGTCTTGGAGTAACCGTTGCTTGATTGAGCCTCGCCCGGAACTCCCTCCAATCAAGATTTCTATACGAGCGGATAGATTCCAGTTCATACGGTAGCCTGGCGTACAGGCTAATCTTGATTGGAAGGTGATCCGAGTTGAGCTTATTCAACTCTACGAGAGTTGAGGGAGCGGCTATTCCTCGAGTAAGAGCAATATCCAGGAACGATGGATTGGAAAAAGCGTCGTGATAATGTGTAGGATTGGGAGTTTGATGGTAGACTAAGTCAATGTTTTGCTCCACTAACCTGTATAGCAAGCGCCGGCTCCTGTTGGAAGTCCCACGCCAATTAGCGTGTGTTGCGTTAATATCCCCCAGCAGGAGCGTCTTCCTGCCGGCAGGCAGCAGAGCAAGAATATCTTCTTCCTGGAGGCAAAGAATTGGCCAGGGGACGTTTCTATTAAGAATATTTAGCGAACAAAAATCTGGATCGACCGGAATACAAAAATATTAACTGGAATAACCAACTTTAATTATCCTAATTTGGAACACTCGGCGGTACTAAAACCCAAGTTGGAAATAACAAAACATGTTAAAACGCTAATTGCCACATTAAAATTTTCGGCGACTTAGGAACTTTTAGAGTTCTTAGCAAAAACATCTTAATAGCTGATTTTTCGAGGAGAAAAACAAGCCTTGAAAGATGGCATAAAAAGCTAAAAATCTTTGCGATAGAGATAGTCAGAAAATATTCTTCACACGCGATAGCACGTTACTATGCTCAAGGGGGGGCTGAAAAATAGTCTTTACGTTCGGTAAATCGTTGCTCTCCCCAAAAACATATGGAAACTCGGAAAAATTACTAAAACTATATCACGAATGTTACGCAGTCCAAATGGTTAAACAATATTGACCAACTCGTGAAAAGTGTCTCTGGATGCCAGAGGCCAGTGGAAAGAAGATAAGTAGTAAAAAATAAGGGCTATACGAGTTGGTATTATGGAGTAACTTGTACTTGTATTTATTTTTCTGAATAAAAAACGTCTAGCAGAAATTTTGTGTTGAATTAGTAAAACTTAAAAATCTTGCGGTTTGCATGGTCTAAATGAATGTGCCACTTGTGAGACACACTTGCTTCACGTAACAGTTAACGGAATAAAATCATGGAAATAGGTTAAAATGGATTAAGTACACGAACTTATAGCTCACCCATTGATCACCGAACCAAACTGACGAGATGCTGTGAATCATGTAATAGGGGGGGGGGGGGGGGGTGGACAAAAATATGGAATCTACTGGAAGAAACTCCTAGAATCTCCAACCGACTATTTTCGATTCTTTTCAGAAGCACAAATTACAGAAAATTTACAGAAAATGTTCCCTTTATTCATTTTATTACAATGTTGCGATCCTATTGTACTCTGTAAAGTATAGGGTGGATGCATGTATATTCTGAAGTTGAAAAGCGGCAAATTTCGGAGAGTCGACCAACGTCAAACTTTCAAACTTCCTGGTACGGTAATTATAAATGGCATTGCGGAAGTTTATATAAACAGCGTTTGAATTGCTGGCCGTGCATTTTATTGGACAAAGCAAAAAATTCATGGTGTATAATAGGCACGAACTGTCTAAATGGTTATGCAAATGTATATTCTACTTATGGAATTATTGTATTCACTGTGCGGTATAATTATTGAGGTTGTGTGCTGTCAAACATTCCTGAATAGACTATAGTATCACCAGGAGACAGGTGTTGATTACAACTAAACCATTTCATCTAACTATCTCTATTTATAACTACAGAGCCTCACTTCCATCCTATCAGGTATAGTTAGAGTACCTAAGTATGTTTAAGTATATACTGAATAAAACCTATTTAGTTTCTGACTTTATGCAATATAAATGTCGTTTTAAGTTGATCCTCTCAGGTATTGAGTTGACTACGCCGTTTCATATTCGGTTCTCCATCAATTTTATTTATTATGTACATACACGTCCTAAATATAGCGACATTCACAGACGACATAATATACACAAAACATATTTTAGAAGGTATTAACTTGACCGTCGCTTACGAACATGTGCATACTTGAGTGTCCCTTATGATCTAATTTAAAAATTCTGCAAGTGCTCCTAATATCATTTAATTTAAGTTTATTTAAATTAGTCAACTATTAGTGACATTTCTACTTTTTTTATAAATATATTTACAGTTTACGTGAGATATCATATATCTCTCTGTTCCTTTGATAAGTAATTGAAGGAATATTCTATTCTGGATTCTATTTTATTTATTTTTAAATTTCACCTAATATATCTGATATTAGTTTTAATTTTAGAAATAATACTAAACAAAATGTATTTTTTAAATGTCTGAATATTTTCTGCTGTAAGTGTTTGCGCATGGAACTTTTTGACTTTATTTATTTAAAATAAATTATCTGCTTTTCGTAGCGTTCTTTTACTATCTATTTGTAACTATAATTACTACTTAGACAATATTATACTTAATTAATTCTATGACGATATGTCTTCTTATGATATTCATGATTGCAAACAGTAGGTCTATTGACTATTTAATTAGACTTTCTGGTATTAGTCAATATACCAACTTTTGTTCAAATATCCTTGAATTTTTTTACATTATTTTCTTGGTGTCCAGACTCACGTTTCATCTGTTTTTTTAGAATGAGCTTTATCAATTCAACTTAATGGAATTGAATATGATAAAACTCTTCTGCTGTTGAAAATGTTTGATATTTTTAAACATTCTTCTAAAATTGAAAATGTGTTAAAAGAACTCAAGGAGTAGCAGTTCTCCAAATACTAACCTTTTGTCTTACCATTTGTATATCTAAATTCTGTCGTGTACAAATCTGTATGTGAGTTGATTAATATATATTTAACTATGTATTAATGGTATATAATAATTGTGTTTAATTTTAATATATGATTGCTTATGGAAGGACCGTACGTAATATCATTATATTATCTCGAGAACTGCACGCATATTATCTTATTTCCTAATTTTATTTATCAATATATTTGAATTGAAAATCTTCAAATCGAATTCTAGCCACACCTCAAAAGTAAGAACATTAAAAGCAAACTGCAAAATAAAAGTGAAATATAAATATACCAATAAAGTTAACGCGTTAAAACGTCATCATTGATTTAAAATATTTAAATAGTAAATTGGTTTTGTACAACATAGAGTCTCTAATACGTATGTAGGAAATGCTATCATTAATTCTTGAGGCAGAAATATGTGGATGTGGCCCAATTTATTTTCTTCAGGGGCTGATAGTTTCCGAAAAACAGGGTGGTAAATTCATATATTTTTTAAATATTTACCTTAATAATGGCGAAGTTTGCTACTGAGGGGTTTTTTGGATGAAAAATTTATATCTGCCATTTTTTGTCCAAAACTGTATACCCCATAGATGCTGCTTCGAGCAGTCTTTTCTGAATAATCGAATTTAAATGTTTTATTTCCTAGCCTCCTTTCACACTTTATACATGTTTAATTTGGAGCTTAAAGGCGAACAACAACCGAAATTACATAACCACGAGCTAACAATTGTAGAAATAACACACATACACACAAGTAAATCTTTATTATAAATTATTCCATAAATCTCTAAGTAAATGTTCAAAATGACCTTCGTGATTAGTTCTACGGAGAAAACCGAACTGCACCCTTTCCATCATTTCTACATTTAGTCGTAAAACGTTGTATTCATGTCTACAATTCTTCTTCGAGGCTTATTGATCTAGAATACACCCTATATCTAAAAAGTAATCCATAGGCATTAAATCCGGTGAGCAGGATGGCCATTTTAAAGGCGCATCATTTACTCTACCGATCCATCGATTTAGAAGCTTCTCATTTATATGACTTCTATTTACTGTACACCGTTTTGCATGAATCACATAGTTTTTCTTATAGCCGGTGGATGATCATTTAATAAATTTGGCATATTTACCAGGTGTTCCGAGTAATTTAAACCATTTTAACGAGGTGGTGAGATAGCAGGACTAATAATAAATCTGTCAGCGATTCGTGCCGATACGTTAATTTTAATTCATGTTGATAATGCACAACCTAGATTGCATGCTGGTTTTTGTCAGCATAAACATGTTCTTTTTGTAAATTTGTCATACACCTTCTTGTAAAACAACTCCACTCATTTTTATTGAAAATGTTCATCATATGGCTTTTAGTTCATTAATGAATCTACAAAAGCATAATCTCAATTCCAGGTTGAGAGGTAAAAGCTATTGTACTGTCTAGAAGTGGAATTGATGCAACAGATGTCCTATGTACAAAATCTTTACAACCTTCAAGCTAAACTTAGGTGTTCGGTGCCCTAACTCGAATCTTCTTAAATTCGTTCTAAAATTTCTTCATCAATCTCTTACGATTCCGCCCATAACCAACCGTTGCATGAGCAAATCTGCCTGTTGTTCGAAGACGTCTTTCAATGGAGGTAATTGTGTAGTGGTTTGGTACGCGTCTATTTCGAAATCTTTCTCCAGGACGCGAAGTCCTGCATGGGTCCCTCGAGCGTAGGATTCAACTACCTCACCGAGCTTCCCGCAAATCACCGATCAGCCAACGCACTAGTAGCTAAAGCCTAGCCAATATCGGATCGGGATTCGATACGATTCCGTATAGGCACCGACCTGAGATCGGTGGTATAAGGTGATCCAGATATCCCGATTCGAGACCTCGGTAGAAGCGAGCTCACCTCCAAGCGTAGCGACGATACGAAAATCGGATCTCTAGGATTAGACCTACGGTTCGACAACAAATTTATCTCTCTATTCTTAAATCCAAAATGCAACTAGTAGGGATACAAAGAGAGTTCTATGCCACACCACTACGGGAGGAGGCTTATCGCGTGCAATCCGCGATGTTTTCGGCGGCTTGGGCTATGGCATACCTATATAACGCTGTCTTTCTGTCTATAAAGATGTCTAGCTGTCTATAAAGCTGTTAAAGGTATCTAAAAAGCTATATATCCGTCTATAAAGCTGTCTAAAAAACTATCTGTCTGTCATTAAAAGCTGTCTTTCTGTCTAAAAAACTGTCTGTATATCTATTACGCTCTTTCTGTCCTTCTAATGGGCACAAACCTTCACTCCAGCTTAGAAGGAACTGGAAATGAATACTCTCAAATCGAAAGGGGAAAAAATGTAACTTTGAGAATTTAAATTTAATATTAAAGTATGTCAATGCGTAGGCTAAAACGAGGTGTCGCCGAGCGTATAAATAAGGCCCTAGCTCAAATGCCAGAGAGTAGGGTGCGGGTTGATTTATAAGGCGCCACGATCTTTTAGACAGCACAAGCGAGAATTACCCCAAAGTTGAAATATCTAACTCGTTTTAGCTCTTCGCGACAAAATAAATGAATACCGAAAATTTGTTATTTATTTCTATCTAGATCAACAGATCTATCTGAATTTTAGAATTTGTTTAAATAAAATCAAGCATCTCCGGGTAGACAAAATTGCCCAAAATAATTTACCTGTGTAGGGGTAGCCAGTTGCTTATCGCTAGATGGCTTTCAGTTGGGCAAGTGGGCCTCTGTAAGAGATTAAAAAGGGAATTAAAAATCCGCCCACGTGCGTCACAAAATGATGGCGTTCACAGAAAGATAAGAAATGCTCAAAAAACTCAACTTGACTTGCAAAAGCAGCTCTCAAATCCCACAAAGGGCAGTTTCAGACACCAACACTTAAGAAAAGATAAGGCACAACTAAAGACTGAAACTGTTAAAATGACCCGGTCGGAAAAATCCCATTAACAGGTAAAAATCAAAATTAGTTCCAACCGGCGCGCGGCGTCCAATATAACTGCTTGACTCACAAATGTGGTAGAGAGAGTCGTGCCAGTAAACCGACAACTTAAGGAGCTGGCCACCAGGCTCCAATGAATACCCAGCACGACTAATCACATGTTCCTCTCAATAATTCATCCAAGGGAATTAAACGATGAAAACCCGGATTTCGATGTATAGGCATCCACCAAAAAAAAAACTACACAGAGAAGCCAAAAGGACATTGTCATTAAGCCACTCCAATTAATAGAATTTCCCAATTATTCAGAAGCAATTAAATAAATGCGTGCGACGCTCACCCCCATCAACCAATCCCAAAACAGTATGCTAAGAGGGCCTTGTACCATCGACTTTATTTTCACGTGCTAAATTTAATTGGGTCGAAATCAAATTATTTAGCGACGCGGATTTATTTTAATTTCTCGATCGAGAGAACGTTGAAGACAGATTATATACAGAGGTTCAGTTACGGGCCTTAGTGTCTGCAGGTGCTGTCAAATGCTTGGGTCGACGCTTTTTACCTAGTAGCTCCAACTGCCGGGAGGTGGGAGGGGCATTCCAATCGGAAGGGCCGACTATGGGGAGCCATTACTGGTCGCTCCGGAGTTTATCTTTATCAACGTCAAAAAAGGCTGGCGCAAGCTATGAACCCACTATGGGCAAAATACACCCAGAAACCACCGTTACTTCTGCCATTAATGGCATTCATAGCCGTTTGTTTGACAGCGTGGTTTCCCTATTTTTGCCTGAGCTCCATTTTTTTGTCGTTTTCTCTTGACTGTTGGGTTAGCCAGATTAACTTTAAATATCAGCCTGATATGCGCTAGAGTATACTCCCTTGTCCTTGTGGGAGGTGGAGCACCTGGACATCTTCTTTCTTATTCTTTGACCTTGCCTTGTTTTGTCGATTTTTTCTTGTGCCTTATTTAAATTAAATTATCTCAAAAATGGCTGCTTCAAGCGACACTTTGTAACGTACGGCTTTCCCTCTGCAGCAAGTTAAGTCTGAAGGTTTAAGTAAGAGTTCTTCTTGACTAAATGGCGGACCCGCCAAAATGAATGGTTGTTCCCTATAGTCACGTAAGGATATATATTATGGGGTTATTCTTGACAAACTGGTGCAGTTAATTTTATTTATATCACTCGCTGTAATGAGCAAGAGATCAAAGTGTCGATCCGGAGGACGAAATTGTAATGACCTGTACCGACCGGTGAATGCAGTGCTGGAAGTGAATTACAGTTGCCTTCTACCGGAAATTCAAAATTAGGATCGTTTGGGTTATCTTTAGAGTAGCTTTCTGTAGCGGTTTGCGGTACCAACTCCTGAACGTGCGTGCCGTTTAGGGACTTTCTTTCTTTTGTGTTGACATCGCGGAAATTGTGATTTACCTTTGTATGTTTCCCTAATAAATGCTGTGTCGAATGGTTATTTCCTTTTGGCTAGATCGAGCAATAATTTAAGATGGGCTTTGGTACATCAAAGTTCTGCGTTTTCCTTTCGAAATCGCTCTAGATAAATTATTGGGAATGACAGCTCGTGGCCACGTGACGGGTGACTATACTCTTATTTACCAGGCGTAGTTGTAGTGGGAATATTGGAAGAAACCATCTGCTTCCTGAGCGTTTTTGCAGGAAATCACTCTGGCTTGCCGTTTAAATCAGTGGTCGTGTTGGAATTTTTTTTTTGCTTTACCTCATGGGATTGTTCCGACCGACCAATTTATAGAGTCTCGGGCCTTATTTTGCTTACGTTGGTTAGCTATGTTCGTTAGTGCTTGGAACTCGCCCCATAACTGGGATTTGATGCTGCTTTAGAAGCCTCCTCGTCCGTCTACGACCTACCTGTGCGTTCCAACGAGCTAGTTGGATACAAACCCTTCTTCGTCGGAGGAAGTATATGTTGTTTTTTCTTTTCCACCTGGAAAACAGCCAAGAAGCCACCAACTGAATGTGAGCTATATTATCTTTATTATTAGTATTTGTTACTACCCTCTGCTCCTTTATATCTTTAACTATTAACGCCTAACCGTAATATTCATCACTCTGATTAATAAATCCGAAATTTAACTTAAAATTTATCTCCTTGACGAAAATGCGCCAAACCGTAATTTTCTTTGCTCAAGAATTAAGCTTTAATTAAATTCGTTTTTTTTTTCTTTTGCTAAGTAAGATATTTTTATTTACTCTAATTAATAAGTTGAAATTTAAAATTTAACTTATTTTATTCTCGTAAATCAAGATCTAAGATTTAGCTTGCTTTACTCTTGATAGTTGATACTTTTAACATTTTTAACTGGCCGAAACAGGCTCGTAGTTTATTAAAATAATCGAGTATAATTTCACGAAATTTGCGACGAGTAACGCGAAATATTTGTTCCGAATATCGATTTGTTTAGGTACCTTTATTAGAGAACTCTCGCTCCCGTTCGGTAGATTTGGCGTTGTATTGTCTAGTTCCTGGTCTAGTTTTCTAGTCTCTAAGAAGAGTGCCTTTATGGTCAGATAGAGTCTGGTTAATAAATTGATTAACGAAGACAGCGCCCAATCTACTGATTTAAGTTTTAATCGACTACCCAAGGTATCATTTAATATTGACGTACCTAATTTTAATTATAAACATAAATAGTTTGTAGAGCGGTACTGTGACGTCAGACCATCATGGTTTGCGCGCCTAAATAATTATCGAATAAGGTCTTTTATTTATGTTACCTGAACTGTGATTTTTTAAAGTAAGAATGTATAGTTTTAATTAGTTCAGTTTGCTTCTAACACCAGTCATATCGCGTAATATTTCTCCTTGAATCTCGTTAGCCACCATAAGGTGATCACGTTCGAGTGAACCAAGGAACCTAATTATTATTGGAGGTTTTTATTCTATCCACAATACATAACGATATCGGCTTTTAATTGAGCGAGATAACAATTGTTTTTTATTTTCTTTTATTTACCTTTATGCCTCAAGTAACCGAATCAAATTTCTGATTGTAAGAACAGTAGACATTGAGTAATAAACCAACTTTCTATTTACCTAATTTGCCTGTGTTATTTAATTATTCCTCGATTACCTGGATACGAAGAAATCAGGACGATTAAAGAAGGTGGGTACTTTGACTTAATTCACTTGCACTCTATGTTTGGAATGTTTCGACTTGCTATAGATACTACAATTTAATATTGGCTTTGCCGTTAATCATTAGTTTTTTTTGTGTCTCACTTTTTAATTTTTAATACTGGCTTACTTACTTGCCTTTTCTTATTAAATTAATTCGCTAATTATTAAATTAATTCACGGATGTTATTTTATTTTTCATTTGTTCGGATTGATTAAATTCAAATCAACTTAATCAAATTAATTTCGAATTTATTTAAGTAATTTTCTCTTGGTCGTTGCCAAGCTTGAACTAAAACGTGTGCCATATTTCAGCTTTGGGGTATTTCTTGCTTGTGCCGTCTACATGCCCGTGGCGCCTTATAAATCTAATCCGCCCTTACTCTCCGGCATTAGAACTAGGGCCTATTTGCACGCTTTGAAGACAACTCGTTCTAGCTTACGCATCTGTACTTGCAAGTTCACTCAATTTAAAATTTTTCTTATTTGATATTATTCATTCACCCTCGGCCTCTTTTAAGCCGAGGTGAAGGTTTGCGCCAAATAGAAAAAGCGTGGCAACTTTATATATGTTTAAGACAAAAGCTGCCAAGGAATAAGAAATTTTAACTATATATCGAGGCACAAAAAAGGTATCAAGTTTTAGATGTAGGCGAAATACTGTTGGTGACGCCTTCTGTAATGTACGTCGAAACTGTGGTCAAATCTCGATTTTTCACACTAAAAAGTCTGTGGGTAATAGATTTCGTTCATATTAAGATAAATATTTGCAGCAAAAAATAATATTAACTTTAGCACTTCTATTTCGAAAACTATCAACTTTTGAGCTAAGGTAAATAATTGAGATCCTCATATTTCAACTGCAGAAATTTGTGCTAGCATACATACACTGTATCAAAAGCGGTTACAACTCACAGGACATTATTAGGGAAGCGGATTCCAAACTGAAATTCACTTCGAAAACTGGTCAACCCAACTGGTTTTTGAATTCTACATATTTAAAAAACTAATAAAACCTCCCCTGGTGAGTTTTTGATGCGCTATCATTGAAAATAATTTAGGTTTATGACTTTCAAGTCTATAGCTTCTACTTTAAACATCTTCACAATTCTTATAATAGTAGTTATATCGAACTAGTAAGACACCTTGCATGTAGTGCATCGAACACATACAAGTTGGGGAAAAGTTTTAAGGTTTTTAGGGTCAGGACGCCATGGCGCACCAAAGTTCTATTTTTTTCAATTAAATTTGGTATATCTAAGCAAATTATCTCTATATATGAATATCTGACATTATTATCAGACTCCCTTATGCTTTTGCAAATGAGACTGTAAAAGAAAAGCAACCATTATACCCATACTGATATTACTCTTACGACAAGTTTCAAATTTGATGGGCCTGATTTATAAATATCCAACTCTTATTACAAAACCTAATAACCATCAATTTTCTAAGCAAATTATCGTTTCAGTTCTTTATTCTTCCTATGACCTATCCTAACCATATCCATTATATTTAAATCCATTACAATATCACAGTAAAGATATATATTTTATAAAGCTCCACCAAATCCATACTTAATAAGCTCTCGATACCACGAACCTGCATCCGTGATTTCATCAGAAGTAAACGTATGTTAGATAAGCAAAATAAACTCTTAAAATACCCAAAGTCAACGTTATGTATACAAAAAATCTATCAATCATCGCCTACATATTAGCCACTACTCCACCTTTACAACAATAAATTTAAATAAGATAATCACAAAACATGAACATCCAAATTTGTTAAATTTATTGTCTCCCGTCATAAAAATGTTTAATCGGTGTATTGTCCGCACAAAACTACTAAACAGTAAAAGCAACTCTAAAACAGTAAGTATATAATTATATAAATATGCATCCATACTAAATTTACTTAAATTTATTGTACAACTCTTATTGTCTTTAACATTAATTAGATTATTATCAAATTTATTGTCTGATTATATATTTATTTTCAAATGGAAAATTAGTGACCCTTATTTATTAAGACCATACATGTTGATGCCACAACATATTTTTTGCTACCATGTTAATGCAACCCAAATTATTTTATTAAATATAATATTTTATTATGTTATTTTTAAACTTTTACTAATCTGATCATAGTTTGGGTTAGGAATAAAGAAAGTAATTAAAATTAAATATCTAAAAGTCATAGGAAATCAGGTACGGGTTGTATGCCTGAGATGCATTTAAAGATCCTTTACACAAATAGTGCACTATGTAAAAATCTACCTCTCCTATTGGTCGATCCATCTCGTATTACGATATGTCTGCGTGATGCAATCGATTTCTATCAAGAGCTCTAGTGATGTAGAGGTTTAGATCGTTGGGTCTCACCTGGAAAACGCGGGTTCCAACCCCATTGCTTTTTTTTATTTTTTTTTAAAGATTATGTTTCTAAACAGCTTTTTTTCTTGATTTTGGGTATGTCTTGGGTTAGATTGGGTTAGCACCTGGTTAGTTTCCTTTCCTTGAGCCCCCGTAGCGAGCGAAGCGAGCGGAGGGCCATGCGGATCGACCAATGGGAAAGGCCGATTTTTATATAGTGCACTATTTGTGTAAAGGATCTTATAATGCGCCTGAGATGGCATAACAGGCATTTTTTTCTGCAGTTTCAATAAATTTGGCGTCGCTGTAAGCCATATGTGATGCGACCCTTGTGATATTTCATATGTAAAAGACATGCCGAGCTGCCTAAGTTACGATGCTTAAATGACCTACTTTTAAAAAAATTGGCTTTTAAATTTATTTATTCCAAGTCAATTTTAATATGAATGAAATGGCTAACCCAAAATAACCCAATGATTAAAAATCGTCTAAAAAACCCTGGGATGGAGATGAAATGCAGCAGACCTTATTAGCTGTTCGAGAATAAAGAATGCATTGATTTTCAGTATTCAAGACGTACAATAATCCATTTACGAAGCTTAAACGGCATGTTTTTAAGGAAATTCTCTTTAAAAATGGCCGAGGCAAAAAGAATCCCTCATGCAACTAAAATGAGAGGCTGAGGTTGGTTGAGGGATTTTTTAGAGAAGGAAATTCAACCAGGGATTTGGATGGAAACATCTGAACCACAATCAGCACCGAGGGCGAGATCTTTCAATAAGGGGAACAAATTCAAACATATTTTGAACTTTTTGATCAATTTCGAGCCACCCGATAACTTTTATGTTTATTTTAGTGTGTCCTCTTACCCACAGTAGCACTGGAAACTCTACTTGACCGCCCTTCGCTGCACATATGCATAGAAAATGAGGCCTGGACCAGTGGACCAGTGTGTATAGAGTCGATCAGACACAGACACAAAACTGAAGTCAGTGAGGCGGCGAGGCAGCCGCCTCGGGAGGCCGATTTTTAAGGGCGGCCGTTTTTATTTTATCTATAAAGTTTTAATGTGTTTGTATGTAACACGGTAAGCACTCTCGCAATGGCAATGATTTTTTCGCATCTACTGAAATGTTTAATCTAAAAACCCGTACGAAAAACAAAATTAGGTAAATTATTTACAAATTTATTGCCGGCGGTCTTTTAACACGGCACAAAATAATTTTCTAATAAACCTAAGTCTTGAACCTAATAAGCTGGCTTTAGTTTAAATAAGTGGGGACACGGAAAAGTATATAATGTATTATTTCATAGTTAACTCGCTAGTTAATATGTAAATTGAAAAAAACGTTATTAAAATTTTCCTAATTTCATTCGGTATCTTTTTATACCAAGAAATAGTATCGTTATTTGGTATTCAGCTAAAACAGTGGAAGCCAGTGAGCTAAGGCTCTAGGGCGCCGCCCTCCCTACTTGGATAATTAAATATTTATAAAATATGTAAACTGTATGTAACGAACCCCATTTTTTTAGTGAAATATTTTCTCTCTTGCTGGCACTACAACTCCACGTGAGTCTTGACCGCATCCACTATTGCCTTCCAGCTCGGTCTATCTTGTGCTTCCATTTCGTATTGTGTTATACCCATTTTTCTTAGATCCTCCGTAACTGCGTACTTCCATCTCCTCCTAGGCCGGCCAACAGATCTTCTTCCCTCTGGCCTTTCATGGTATATGATGGTCAAAAGCCTTTGGTCATCACTTCTAAGAACATGTCCCGCTCATCTAAGTCGACTAGACTTGATCCACCTTACTATATTTTCCATGTCGTATAGTTCTTCCAGCTCGTTATTTTTTGGCGTCTCCACTCTCCTGTCATATTGTCCCTGCATGGTCCATATATTGCTCTTAATAATTTTCTTTCGAAGATTAACAGCTTATCGATACCATATGGTGTAACAGGTCGCATTAAGATCTTATACATCTTTACCTTAGTTCCTCTCGTAAGTAGTTTGGATCTAGAGAATGTAGTTAGTGCTTAAAAGGCTCTGTTTCTCGATGCGATATGAGCAGCTGCGTCTTATTCATTCCTGTTGTCGTCTGTTATTGTTGCTCCTAAATATTTAAACTCTTTTACGACTTCAAAATTGTAGTCATTAATAGTTATTATTTATCTTAACCTTTGCCTCGGATTTTTGGTTACCATGTATTTAGTCTTGGCCTGGTTGATCTTTAAACCCATTTTTTTGAGCTTGACTTTCAAAAGAAGAGAACACATCCTTAACATCTCTGGTATTATGCGCAACAGCATCTATGTCATCGGCAAAAGCTATCACGAATTTTGCGCTATCCATAGCGAAACCCAGTGTTTGTTGCAGGGAGACTTTTTTCATGGCCCAGTCCAACGCAAGTTTAAAAAGTAAGGAAGATATAGGGTCTCCCTGCCGCAGGCCTGTGCAGATATGAAATGTTTCTGACGAAGCATTCCTAACTCGCACCTTTGCTTTCGAGTTTTCAATGCACATTTTGCTTGTGTTTATTAACTTTAATGGTATTCCCATCTCCCTCATTGCATACCAGAGCTGGTCCCGGTTGATTGAGTCCTACGCCTGTTGCAAATCCCCAAATATTTGATGTATATTTTTATTGTACTCCCAACATTTCTCCATGATTTGGCGGACTGTAAAAATGTGGTCTATAATGAACCTGCCTCACCTGCCTGGTCGAAAACCGAATTGATAATCGCCCCGTATTTCCTCAGCATATGGTATTAGCTAGGATCAACGATACTCTCTTATAAGCGGTGTTTACTAACGATATACCTCTATAATTCCGACAGTCCGCTTTCCTTCCTTTTTTATGGATGGATATTATTATGCTCCTGTTCCATTCGCATGGCATATTTTCATGGTTTCATATGTTCGTTACGATATGGTACGTATCTTTTGGTGTAACGAATTTCCGCCGTTCTTTAGAAGTTCCGCATTTATTTCGTCTTCACCTGGCAATTTGTGATTCTTTAACTTGCTGTTGGCTACTTTTGACTTCCACTAGTGAAGGTGGTTCCAAATACAGCTCTGCCGTATAGAAACATGCGTTTTGGTAATTTTTTATCTATCTATCTGTTAAGCAATTTAGAAAAATACTGCCTCCATCTTTGTATTATATCATCCTCTAAGGCCAGCAGTCTTCTAGTATCATCTTCTACAAAATTAAATTCCGTTAAAGCTTGTCTCGTCTTTTCCGCTCTTATTCCTCTATAGAATTCCCTTGCTTGATTGTTGGCGTTGTTTTCCTCTACTTTTCTCACTTTTTTTCCCAGATGTTCCTTCTTTTTCATTCTTAGTAGTTTCTGGCATTGGTACGTGCTGTAGTAAAAGCATCTTTGTTTTCGTTCGTGGGGTTTTCCAGAAAGGTTATTCTCTTTTTGGTTTTTTCGTCCAATATGCTTTCACACTCTTGGTCGTACCCTCCAATTATGCGACTTCCTGTTGTTGTTCCTAGAGTTTCATTAGCCGCTTCCCTTCCTATTGTTTTTACTTCTTGCCATTCTTCTTCCACGCTTTCTACAGTAATTTCATATTGTAGCATTTGCATTTTGCTCTTGATTGCTTCCTTGTATTTTTCCATCTTTTCAAGTATTTTAAACTTGTTTATATCCCATTTATTCCTTTTTTCCTTCATGTTTGGTCCCTTGGTGGAGAGTTTCACTTTTAGTTTAGATCTTACCAGAAAATGATCTGAGTCGCTATCCGCCCCCCGCATACTTCTAACATCTTCTATATTTCTAGAAAAAGTCCATCTATTAAGATATGGTTTATTTGGTTTCGTGTGACTTCATCGTTTGATACCCATGTTATTTGGTGGATGTTCTTTCTTTGGAACTGAGTGCTCTTGAGGGACATGTTACTTGCTATTGCAAATTCTGCTAATCTGTTATATTTACCGTTTGACACGTCCTGAAGGCTATGCCTTCCCACTACATGCCTTAGGTGGTCTTCTATTACTAACTGGGCGTTGAGGTCGCCCATTACGATTTTTATATCGTTCCTAGACGCTGCTTGATAGTCCTGTTCTAATAGCTCACAGAATTCATCTTTTTTTAATCGTTCGCTTGATTCGCTGGGGCATGTACTGAGAACAGGGTCAAGTTGTGTCACCTGCCTTTTACTCTAAGTATGCACATTCTGTTATGTGCCGGTTTAAAGGCTAAGATACTTGCCGCTAACAACAAATCCACATCCGAATTCGTGTAAATTTTCGGAACCTGACCAAAACACTAGCGAGTTCTGTATTTGAATACTGCCGGTGCCTGTCCACTTGATCTCCTGTAATGTCTATCCTATACTGTTCCAATTGCCTAATTGCTCTTGTTGTTATGCCTGGTCTATGCCAATTTAAAACATTCCATATGCCCAGCAGAATATCCTTATTTCTTTGCTTGGGTCGATTGCCCTGGTAATCCGTCCATTTCCGAGGCAATAGTGTCTGATTCGAGGCGTGAAACTTTTTCTATATGCAGGTTGCTGGCATGCAGTAAAATGAAATATTTTTGCTGGCCGAATTTCTAATTTATCATTTTAGGCCGTTTGGCCTTGACAATTGTAAAAATTTTCGCCTGCGGCACATTTTGCTGCCTCCGGCGCCCTGCCACGAGTATATATAAATGTTTCGATTTTGCGTCCCCTGAGCAGCACTGCCTCTTTAACAAGTCATTAGCCACCACTCTTCTAGAACGGACAAATGTTCCTTAACTGGTCAGTTGTAAGGGGCGGCCAAATCCTGCTCGCCTCGGGCGACCTAAAGCCTGGAGACGCGGCTGAAGTCAGGAAACATGACTGGTCACCTTAAAATTCTGAAGGACATCCAGATAAGGGCGATAACCAATTCAACCGATACAATTGAAACAAAACTCCATTTTGATCGCCCCTTTTAAGTGGTAATTGAAGACCGCAATACTACAGGGGAAAGACTAAAACAATTAGCGAGGGGATCACTTGTCTGATACACAGATGGATCAAAGGTGAAAGAAGGAGCTGGATCCGCAGTTTATGGACCTAGGTATCTGCACCTTTAGGAAACACTCCCACAATCTTTCAGGCTGAACTAAATGCTATCAATATAGCCATCTCGGAATGTGCCAAAAAGGCCGGAGGGGCGAAAAGATCTATGTTCATCATATAGTCAAGCAGCCTTAAAAGCGTAAGCATCTAGCAGAATCAACTCCCGACTAATGTGGGATTGTCGGATGGCTGCAGCTCAACTGGCAAACAGAAACAGACTCACCCTAATGTGGGTTCCAGGGCACGAGAGTGTGGCAGACAACTAGCCGCTGCTGACCAGCTCGCACCACGCAATGGTGCCCAGACTGTTTTTTGCGGGCCTGAACCATTCTGTGGCAACACTCGAGAACACGTAATAATTGAACTCGGAAATTGGGAAAAAAAGTCGGAAGAAGATACATTGGATCAGAGACAGGCCAAAGACTCATCTCTCACTCGCTTCACTACACAAAAAAGCTTCTCAAGCTACAAAGCAAAATAGATAAAACAGTCGTAGACCTTCTCACTGGACATGACCCCTGGAGATACCACCTCAAGAAAATGGGGAAAACCACTGACGAACAATGCAGAGTCTGCCAACCTATCGCTGAAAAGTCAGAGCACTTACTCTGCGAATGTCAGGCATTGACTCGCTAAAGGTTGAGGCATCTCGAAAATGCTCTTGTGGCACCGGGAGATCCAAAGCTCAACCCTTAAAATATTCTGAAGTTCTCGCAGGAGATAGGAATTTTCGTGTTAAGGTGACCATTCGTACTGATTTTACCAGTACAGAACTGGTTTTCAGGGTATAAGTCCTGGTTAGTAATTCAACAAAACCAGTACACGAAAAGTACCGGTGTTAGATTACATTTTAAATTTAAAACATTAAAAGAAAAAATATATATTGAAATAAAAATATTCAAATTAGAAATTAGAACTGGCAACCCTGCGCTATAATTCCTTTTGATATCGTCATGTGTCGCATGGGCAGGACCGCCGCGTCATCATACAAGGCAATGGTGGTCTGAAGTACTGTGATGTACCTACCATGGCGGCAAAACGACGCCGAAGGTGCGTATTTAATGATGATTTAAAATTAAAATATACATTTATTAAAGAAAGTAATGATATTGATCCTAGTGAAGTATATTGTGAAAAATGTAGAAGTACGTTTTCTATTGCAAATAGTGGAACAAGCGACATTGAAAACCACATAAAAACAGTTAAACACAAACGGGCAGTGTCAGCAGCAATCGCAAGTTCCAGTATGACATCATATTTTAAGAAAAAAGAATTTGAAACTGTCGAGGAGAAAATAGCTGCAGCTGAAGGTTTGTGGGCATACCATACAGTTATGCATAATCAATATTTTCGATCAATAAACTGTACCTGTAAACTTATTAAGGCATGTTTCGATTCTAAATTCACATACTTTAGGACCAAATGCGAAGCTATAATCACCGATGTACTTGTCCCTTATGCAAATCAAATATTATTGTATATTCAGACGCCTCAAATCACAAAGAAATTAGAAGCGTATACACAAAAGATCAATTATTGTGGTCGACGTGTTGAAGGTTAAATCTTGCCGAGCAACCCCGCTACCCACCATATTATTCCATACCATACCATACCCATAGAGATGTAGCAATTTTTTAAATCTTTGTTTTGAAATATATTTTCTTAGTTTACTTTTCGGTGTAAATTAGCAATTTCCTCGACCAAAAAGCTATAATTCAAATTTCTGAAAAAAAATATGGAGCGACTACAAAATTTGTGCCATTTCAGGCATACTTCCCCTCTATATGTTATTTTATTCTAAATTGAAGGAATGAGATTCTAGGAGACATAGGGGCGAGTTGTCTATTATCTATTTCTCAACAAAATAAATTTTAATAGGCATTGATGCATCAAGAAAATCTTCCATGAGCGCATAAAAATATATGAAAATGTAATCTTATAAAATTAAAATTAATTTAAATCGACGTTATTAAAGAGCTATAATAAAGAAGCAAATAATTTTGCTTGATTTTTTTTTCGACCCTATTTCAGCTGTAGTACCTCTATACTAAAAGTTTTTATTTTACCTTTTGCTAAGTCACTTTTCACACACTTCAAATTTAGAATAGTCAAATGCACCTTTCCTTCATACCACTAACCCAAACTAACATTTTTTAAAGGGTTTTCCTTAATGATGACTTGCTTTGTGGAAGAATTCGAGTTTTTCACATAAAAATTGTATTTTTTGCCAGGAATATGTATTGTTGTGCATATTAAATAAGGGACACTTTCAGAAATGTAATAGATTCGCAAAGCTTACAGTATGTATGCCGTGTCCACAATTGGCGTCTATTCTATTATATAGAACCTAGATCGAATTAGAATCCTTTTCAATCTCGTCTTTTTTCGAATATTTTTATCTTTATTGCAAATATTAGTATTGAGTTTGAGTAGTTACTGAGAGATACTTGAAATTATTAAATACGGATCTGCTTCGATTTTGACATGGAAAGATGACAGTTATTTCAAAATTTAAAAATTCTGATGGTGGTCCGAATGCGAAACGTCACCGTCGTATTAAAAAATTGGTAAACCAATTTATAGGCGTCAAACCATTGCCGTAAATTCATTCTTTAATATTTGAACCCTTTGGTTTCATCGATCAATTTCGCTAATTCATTGACCCGAATTACGGACACGGTATTATGTATTGACAAGAAATGGTTCCTTAATCTAATCGTACCAAGTTAATCAAGAAGTAAGATGTCCAAAAACATTTCTTCTTTATGTGTACATATTCAGGAATAACGCCTCATTATCAATCATATCTATTTTTATATATAATCTACTTCAATAGACATAACTGATATTAATATTCACGTATAATCAAAAAATACTAATTTAAGGAAACATTTTGGGTTAATGATTGTTATTCCTGAGCTATACTTATGAGTATGCATTATACACAGACTTTTTACATTCGAGATACTATGGAAGAACAAATTATGGCCATATATGGGGGCCGGAGCCCAAACACTCACGGGGGTAGTTGCCCCATCCGACGCACTATTTTTACTGTTTTATTATTGTTTTTCTTACAGCAAAAAAATTACAGCAAAAACCAGTAAAAACAGCAAAAAAACAGTTAAAAACAGCAAAATTGCAAAAAATAGGTAGGGGAACTAGAGTGCGAGTGCTGATATGATATGCCTGTATTATACCTACTAGTAGTTTATAGGCGTATTAGACCAGCACTCGAACTCTAGTCTCCTTACCTATTTTCAAACCATTACCCCACTACCTTTTTTGCTGTTTTTTTAAATGTTTTTGCTGTTTTTGTGCTGCAACAAAAACAGTAAAAACAACAAAAAATAAGTTAAGTTAACAAAAAAATTGTAAAAACAGCAATACATAGGTAGATAGACTAGAGTGCGAGTGCTAGTCTGGTACGCCTATAAGCTAACTACTAACAAGTTCTTTCGAAGATATTCATATCTTTGAACCCAATTTTTCATTGCTTAGTGCATATAATTTATCTCTAAACAGCTTGATGATATTAAATTTTTATTTAATAAATGGCATGTATGTTCTTTATCTGAACTAGGTTTTGGGTGTAACCTATAATTAATACACCTGTTATCGGGTTCAACCTCAACTGTAAATTTTAAGCTTTTGTCGATGCAATTTTGTAATGTATTCAATTTAGACATTTAATAAATCTTATTTAAAACAAATACTTTCGCAATTAATTGCTTTTTAATTGAATTGCAGGATTAAATCTTCTTCCACAATATCTCGATATTGCATTAAAGTTACCTACGTCAGATTCTTCCCTAGAATTAAGTAAGAAGTAACGTTTTCTAAAATTGGAAAAAATGTAAGTATAAAAATTGACATATGTTATTACAAAGGTTAAAAGACATTAATTAATCTTAAGTCTAACCAATTAAGAAATATTATTTTATTTTATCGGTGTGATATGTTACGATATCAAAGAAAATTCTTTAAGGTTCATTCCTGATCGCCAGTAAACGAGTAATAGATTTCCAATGATAAGATGCTTAATTTACACTATTATTTGGCACGAGGAATTTTGCAGACATGTTGATTTTCTCGCTAATTATGGCAACTGCATTTCAATGCCTGATGTTTCATGGTAATTATCACAGGTAGAAAACTTCAAAATACTTTATAGTCTCCTATTCGAATGCAGTTTTAAGAGACTTTACTTGATTTTGAGGTAGATCTACTCAAAACTTTTCAGTCACAACCACACAGTCTGCTCCAAAAGAAGATTTACCAAAAAGTGACGTACCTGACCAATTTTAGAAGCGATGCTGATAGAAATTCAGTTTTTTTACTTCCAACACTAGTCGCGTCAAAAAACAGATTTGGCAACACTTGTCCAACAC
>MU184002.1:88594-119838 GCA_016904865.1 Pissodes strobi
TAACTACCTTCTTCAATGATATCAGTCTTAACATTATCTGTGTTTTCTCTTTCCTTAACAGATTGGTTGCTTTTTTTGGTTTTTCCGATTTTTTCTCTTTTTTTGTACTTGGATATTCACTTTTTCGATAGCTTTTTCTTTCCGGGGTTGTTTCTTTTCTTTTTTTCCTTTTCTTTCTTCTCTTTGACAGCTTCTTTTTTTTTCAAAATATTCTTGTTATTGTTTAGAGCAGGCTACAGCAGGAACTTTCTCGTTATTTGGCTTCTTCAAATTTCCATTGTTTTTTTTTCGCACTTGGCCAAAACAGAGCTTTTTTGAGGGGCGTAGGTACGTTTGAGGGTATTTTGGCTACTAGAGAAGTATTTTCATCTTGAATAGAACCGGACTGACCCATTTTTTCTTTGGATTTTATAGGCGTCTTTTCTGGAGGCAATGTTAACATTTTGGAATCGTCATGAAAACGAAATCCCTTCTTCTGCAAAATGTACATTGAATGAAACAAATATTGTGCCCAGTATCTCCAGAAGACAATACCATACCAAAGGTGAAATTCAATGAGGGCATGGTAAGCATTCTTAGCTACAACTGGGTCAAGCGAATTGGCAATCACTCTAATTTCAAAACAGTTGGATGAGATTTTTTTTTAACAAACAAGAAATGTGGTCATCAAATTTCAAGCCATTATCAATTGTCAAGCCAAAAAATTTGGTAAACTTAGAAGGACTGATCAAATCTTCATTAAAATCAAGAGCCTGAAGACCACACCTGAAAGTAAGAAGTTTGGTTTTAGAGACATTAAATTATAGCTTGTTACTGTCACACCACTGTTTCATACAAGTCAAATCACTGTCAATAGTAGTTTTCATTCTATCAGGGTCAGTATCATGCCAAAGAATGGTTGTATCGTCGGCAAAGAGTGTAAATTTACCGGAAATAGGGATGAGAGGAAGATCATTAACGTAGAGCAAAAACAAAATGGGACCCAGTACTGAGCCCTGTAGTACACCGACGTCTATGGGTAGCCTGCTAGATGTACTGTTTCCAAAAACTACACTCTGTGTTCTACCGGATAGGTAAGACCGAAACCAATCAAGTGCAACTCCCCCTGAAACCATAAGCCTCCAGTTTCTGCAGCAGAATTCTGTGATTCACACAATCAAAGGCTTTAGATAAATCATAAAAAACTGCCGCCGCACACTCCCCCGAGTTCAATTGCAAGTAGAGGGGCTCCAGAAGGTCAAGAATTGCATCGCCAGTGCCAATCCCCTGCTGAAAGCCAAACTGGTGTATGTTAAGAAGATTATGCCTCTTAAGAAAGTCCATCACACGAGTTTTCACCAGTCTTTCTATCAGTTTGCCAAGGGTTGGAAGCAAGGGTATTGGCCTAAAGTCAGAGGGGCTACTGGGGTCACCTCCTTTGTGCAGTGGGATTATTAAGGCATCCTTCAAGGAACAAGGAAAAGTGCCAGAGGAAAAGGAAACATTGATCTCATCACAAAGTGCAAGAAGTGTGGTTTGTGGCAAAGCTGCGATTACTCTCGCAGATACTTCATCCCAACCACTGGAATGTTTATTCTTTATGTCACGCAGAGCTGCTTTAATTTCACTGGGATCTGAGATCTGAGAATTTTTCAGCAACCTGAAGGTTAGTCAGAACACGGATCGACAGCTGGCTGAGGCAACTTCTGAGAGAGACAAAAAGAAATACCCTGGTAATAAGCATTAAGGGACTCAGCTGATAATCTTTCAGAGACAGGAACACCTGCAACACCGCCTCTCATGGCATTTACAATTTTCCAATTTTTCCTAGATTTATTAGATGATTGTTCAATTCTTTTGGTATAGTACAGGCTTTTTGTCAGCTTTATAGTTTCACGATATATTTTACGATACTTATTAAAGTAAGATAAGAAATGTGTATTATTATAAGCGAACTTTCTGATATAATGCAAGGATCTGAGATTTTTTCCTGAAATTAGAAGGCCTTTGGTGTACCAATGTTTTCTCCTTCTCTTTTTGATTTTGACGATGGGAAAAGCCAGTCCAAAAATGTGCACCAAGACAGAGTAAAACTCATGAAGTGGTTCCTCAATATTATCTAACATTAAAAGGTTCCAATCTGTTGCATTACAAAGCTCTTTAAGTTTATTAAAGTCTTATTATATAATCTTCCCATCCCTACTGGGTTTACAAAACAATTAGTGCTTTGCAAGAAAGAACACAACACAGCATTGTGGTCAGGCAACCCGGGATTTACTACATTACAAATAACTCTGGTTTTACAAAAAGATGAGCAGACATAATCTAAAAGAGTTTCAGACTGGGCTGTAACACGAGTAGGCTGATCAACATTTTCCTAAAGATAAAAGTTTTCTTAAGTTAGACCATAACATATATGTAACACTTAAATTAAAGCATAAAATCAAATTGTCACTGACATTAAAATCTGTAATGTTCCTAAAAACATCATTACAAAATTTGTAGCTTGGAGCGCCGCTTATGACATGACCCTTTATTTCAAAGTTCTCGTCTAAAGAGCTACTGAGGATCGATGACAGGTTTCTGGCACTGCAGTCTCCATATATGAGTACACGTGATTTCCTGGATGAAGCAGAAGGAACAGCTAATTCATGGTTCCTATTGGAGCACTTTTCAGGTACATCTGGAGTTCGTTTGGCCAAGCCGCTACAAGAAAGAACATCATCAGGTGGATGCGTCACATCTGTCATATTGTCACTGCGAAGCAACTCTTCCATCAGGGATAGCTGTGGACCAGAGTTCAATGGATGTGCAGGGTGAAGAATCTCAGACTCTGAAGAATCATTTTGTCCTCAGTTAGAATGGACACGCTTTGATTATCTGCTTTCGGCAGCGGCTCAGCAGCAAAAACACTCTCTGCTACACCTCTCAAACGCTTAATCTCCTGCTTGTGGGCGATGCATTAACAATTGATCACGAGTAGATCTTACACTGTGCACGTCTGTCTAATTTTTGATGGATCATTTAAAAACTAGTTCAAATGTTAAGACCTAATTTTATTAGGAAAGTAGTCTCAGGACTATACAAATGGTATTTTTATTTGAAATTAGCAATTGATGGCTTATTTTGGAAAATTAATACTAAAACTGGTCAAGCCTGGTCAAAGCCTGGTCCATTACCGTATACTACTAGCATTAGTTGCACATTGCAATTTTGGTAGGATCTCTTACCCGAATTCTCGTTACAAAAGTTTTAAGGAAAATATATTTTCTAGTGGGAGTGGGACAATATTTTCATTGCCACTGCAAAATTTGACTAAACAAGTCGTTGCAGTTTTAATTAATGTATGGTCAGCTACTAATGAAGGACAATTCCTATATCTGTACGTAACTAGTTATTTTGTATATATCAAACGATTTTCAACAAAATATATTCCATGTGCCAAACAATACTGTACTACAGATGTGAGGGCAAAATGAAATTTTGCTTTTTGCTCCATTCAAATACCAAAACCAAAGTGAGAATTGTGCGTTTTATAGAAAATTAAAAGTTGCTTATTACGGGTTTTATCCCCGCTTATTGCCCTTATCAAATAAAATTTTATCCTAATTGTAAAATTTACAAAATAGTTTATAGTCGCGTAGTCATTATTGTCTGGAATACTGTTATTGTCGCTAAACAAACTGCTATAGCTGATATCGATTTGGTGCTTGCTGTATTGACTTTTTCTCCATTTTGTTCGGATATGTATCCTGGATCCACGACGCGAATCTTCCAACCCAAGCTAGTGTGGATGTAGCACTGAAAAATAGAGCGTTTAAAGATATTTAAAAAAAAATGAAGAATTTGAAAATATAGTAGCAGATGTAAAAATACTTTTATTTGGATAAAACTTGGCTGAATGAAGGGCAAACCATACTAAGTCTAGCAAGATAGAAACATCCTGACTTCTCGGCAACCTCTCATGGAGGGATTAAGGGCGCAGTCTTATTATAACTCATATTATAACCCAAAAATGGATTATTTTATGAAAGCTTATATATAATTTCAATCAACTTCAATTGAAGATTACCACGAAGGAATCACAGATGTAATTTTCGAAGAATATTCTAAGCAAATATCCCACTGTAGTGTAAAACACTGAACTGCATCATTGATAAAAATTGTACATTAGGCTCTCGGACGTAAATCACTCTGAAAAATATTTATTTTGAACCTAGACAACCTATTCGTGATGAGATAAATGTATGACAGTATAAAATCCAAAAATCTCTCATCCGACCCTCATCGTCAGCCGATGGCGACAGCCCGCAGCATCATTTATCAGTTAATCGTGCCTGATCAGGGTGCACGCATCTGGTCCGTCAGCAAACCAAGCTCGCCTACATAAAAAAACGCACGTATCTGATTCGCCAGTAAACCGAGTCCGCTTACAAACAGAGATATAAGTAATACAAATGCGGAGTAAAAAGTAGATGTGAAAAGCCAATATATTTTTTCTGTTTTAGAATATAACCTCCTCACTCACCTGATAATACAAAATATCCGGAGCATCCATTGGTACCGTCCAATTGAGATATGAGGGTTCTCCTTTGTCGCATTCCAGCCTTAAGGTCTTCATGTAGTCCTCGAAGGTTTCCGACTCCGCTTCTTTATCTATGCCCTTATGGGCCCATTCGCAAAACCTTCCCGTGGCAGTCGGATAAGGGTATCCTTCTCTGTCATATGCAATTCCCGCATAAATTTGCTGCTCTCTTTGCTTCTCTGCGCTCAGTTGCCCGAAACCGCCTTCGGTTGAATCGGTGATATAGAGTGGATGAAACCTATATTACAATAACCATAGATTAGGGCATAATGTGAAATTATAAGCTAAAGCTCAACTCCATTGAAAAATTTTAAAATGCACCTTTGACACATTGATGCTCAACTACCATTCGAGTTGAGCTTAAGCTTGAAAAAATATGAAAAAATTGCCTACAAAGCGAATATAAGTCTTCAAAAATCTAAATTTTCTGTAAAAAGCTTTGCACATTGTTGAACAAATAAACGAATTAATAATAATAAAAAAAATATATTATGAATATACATAAAGTCGATTTTATCATATCCTAAGTACCTTGCAGGATTTTCCATCGATTCTCCTGCCTCTACTACGAAAGTGTATGTCTGTCCTTTTTCAACCGTAAGTTCCGGAATCAGTTTGTCATTGATATAATAGCAAATGCCCCATGATGGCAAGCCAGTGATTTTTGAGAATCCTTTTGCACCACCTGTGGGCCCTATTTTTACGTAGAATATATTCTCACCTAGAAAAGTGTAGAGCTGTGAATGAAAATACCTGGAGTGGAACTAATACGTCTATATTCGCAATGAATTGAATAGAGAGGGATAATAATAGTTGATCATACTAAACCAACCAGAACCAATCGGTGGTGGCGGGAAGGGCGTTGCTTGGCTTGAGCCGTTCTTCATTTGTAGATGGATTCAAGATGGCGTCTAGAGGGTAGAGTTTTATAAAGCGTGGGTTGGGAATATTGTCACGAATTGCATTTTTAACTGTGATGCCACGCCTTCCTTAGCGTGTAGGACAGTAGATCAGATTTAGGAACGCACTACGTCAAGTTGAGAAGAGATAATAAAGGAGACACATCGATTTAAACAATAACAAGTTTATTTACAAACAAACTTAACAACGGTTAAACTGTATACTAATAAAGGCGTGTTTAAGTTTAGAGATGAATTATATACTTTTTTATCTTCTAGAAATCTAGTCGAAGAATAAGGAAACTTCTACTAGTGATTTTTTGACTGGCTGAGTCTTCTATGGACTCGACTGGTGCTTTCCAATGGCCCCTGACTGGTCCTGGATTGGGATCCATGCAGCATGTTCTCAAGGTAAGGTTATATATACATTATTTACAATTTCTTACTGCTTTTCTATACATATATACATATTATACATTTTCCCATATATTTATTTTATTCTATTTTCTTATATTTACTTTCCATAAACAACTTTTCAACTTATGTATGCTTCTTCTATATTCTTCATGCTTTACATAAACATTTCTTGCTTATATAACATTTCACCTTGGAAATTTGAGCTTCTCGGGTACCAAAATATTTGCTTCGGCTTCCTTGTACGTCAGCGTAGCTACTTCAGTTCCTATATGCTCAACTTTCCGATGCTTAAATTCTTCGCTGTGACGTTCTTTTAGATAATCCGTCGTTGCAGTCTTATTTAGGCCGGAGAACACTTTTCTTTATAAATCTTCCTCGTATAGGCATTTATTCCTCCTGTATATACCTTTGATTCACAGTTTCATTGGCAACTCAGTTTTACTATGCATATCTTCACCTTATCTTCACCTATTTATTTTGCGTACATAGTTTACTTCTCAATAATATTCACTTAACACTCATTTTTCTTCATGAATCCTATGTTCTGCTTATTTTTCTATATAGTTTATTAACTTCCTAAGTGTTTTCATCTATATACTTGTGTTATTAACACTCGGACTTATAATATGTTATGTGTCATTATATATTTTCTATGTTTCACTATATATTTTTCTTATTTATATTTTAACCTTCTAAGTGCCTTGTGTATATCATTTTCTATGAGCACTTGGGTTTTATATTTACACTATTTACATTTTGAAGCTTCGGGTGTCTCCTAGTTTTTTGTGTTTGTGCTTAGTTTCTTATTTTACTTGAGTACTTGTTCCATATAATTATATTTTCCTATCTTCGTCCTCTGCAGTAGTTTCTCCTGCTTGCTCCATCGTTCCTCCTATACAAATCTGTTGTATTGCCCCATTTTGATATTTGTTTCTTATCGTTGCTACCTTCGCAAAAAATAGCATGTCCCTCAATGTAGTTAACTTTTTTCTTTCTTCGTTTCAGGTTTGAACATGAACCTTGAGATGGCGCCTGTGACGTCGACCGTTCGTAGATGGCGTCACTTGGCCCTACTTCGGCGATCGTCCTTGGATGCAGCACGTGGCCGTACTCTGTCTTTGGTGACCCCGACCGCATGTAGATGGCGACACTTTGCCGTACTTCTGCGCGTGATTTGAAATTAATTTGTGTTTATTATATGTATATATCTTATGCAATAGCTAAACTGGCCTAGCCTGCATTTACTAAATGTTTAATTGCTTAATGATTTAATTGATTTTATTGTTTAATTTAATTTATTACTGTTGTTGTGATGTAGATTCATTAGGATGGCGGCACTAGGCCCAATTAACACTAAAAGGCTTGAAGTCACTATTTTAGATGTGAATTATGAGGGTCACGATGCTCAATTAATGTTAAATCACTTGGCAAGCGAGGGTGGCTTATTTTAAAGTTCTTCTAGAACTCGAGGGAACTATTCTATTTAATAAAGTTTATGTGAGCGGAGTTGTCTTTTATTTATGTATTCGTTCTGATATTTATAAAGTAAGTCTTTCTGGTTTAAGTTTATCACAAATTGCTAAGGTATTTTCACTACTTTTTAAAACTCCCCAAAAACTATCCCTTTACTGGAAATTCTGATACTTCACTCGAAAATTCGACTCTCTCTATACTTTTAGTAGCCCCTAAATGCCGTATACCTGTGCATAGGTGTTCTCAGATATGTGGGGTTGTGGGATAGAATACCTAGAAATGTACGCACCTGTGTGCTGTACCGCAACTAGAGTGAGCGGAATTGAGAGATCCGAAAGCCTGATGAACTTGGCGTTTTCCTGCGTATATACACTCTCTAAAATATATATATATATATATATATATGATACAAAATGCTGATGGCTGCATCATTAAGGATTAAAATCGCTCCCGTCGACCGTTCAAATTGTTTATAATTAACAGTGAATGTTTATATAACATTCGTCAAGTTCAAGTTCAATCTTACGACAAGGTGATATTTAATTAATGCTTTTAAGTAGTTCACAATATCGATCTCACTTCGATTTACGTATTCTGTTTTCTGTCATCTTCTAGCTTATTACTAGGCTACGGACAGAGACATTATTTCCGCAAGAGGATATTTTTATACGCTTGACAGCTGCGTGTCTTCAGGATATAAATAATGTGGCAAGGTAATTTGTGAAAACAAAAAGGGTTCATTGAGTTTAATAACTGGGATGCTGCTGGTTAATTTCAAAATCACTAAAGGTATCTAAAAAGCGCTAGCTTAGCATCACCACACTCATCTATCTTTGCTAATAACGGAGATAGCCTAAAGATATCAAAAATTAGACAACCTGCACATCGAGGAATCTTATAGGGACTTACCAACAATCTTTGCTGGTGGCCACGGTAGAATACCATCTTCTGGCGGTAGATTATCCAAGCTGAGCGTGCACTGATGATCGTTCGTATCGCTGAAATTAATTTGGGCATCGCTGCCTGTCCTATCCTTGAACGTATGAGCGTTCGCTTCCATTCGCGAATTTAGGGGACCGAAAGCTGCTATGACACTTACCGCTTCGTTTTCGGGAATGGGTCGGTCGTTAATCGCCTCATTTGTATGAAGAGGTCTGGAAATAAGATTCAAAATCATGTTCATCCTTTGTAATCGGCTGCAATAAAAATCTAAACTACAAAATAGTTCGAGACGAGATTCGATTGTAGAGCTCCCATGGACAAGACCAATGGGGACGCCAGTACAGCGTCATACTGAGATTGAGGATAAGGGCAGAGAGGGTGCCGATAAATACCTTTCTTGTAGGCTTGAGATGACGAGCATGGCTGGATACCACAATTCACTTGAGTAAAGAACTAGAGGGCTTATGAGGTCTCAAAACGTAAAAACTTGCCCGGCATGACGACTTGGCACCATACCGGCGGGAAGAGCGCCCCTAGCGCGTGCTATTTAGTTGGGATTCAATATGCGACCTACTGTTAGAAGATAAGAACTGGATCAACTTGAAGAAGTTGTCAACGCCCCTTGTCACCGCCCCTTCTGGCGGGATAATCTACATCCTCCGGAAATAGAAAGGGCAATAATGTAAATATAGAGATATTGTGTAAAAACTTAGCATGACCGACTGTCTAAATTTATATTATGAATTTTAAGGCAAATCTGGTTGAAATCTGCTCGTTAACTTTCATCAAATTCGATTATTAAAAATCGGAATTTTAGGGCCCCCTAGAAAATCCTAAAACTTCCTTGCTATAATGCTAGGAAGTTTTAGGTTGGGTGAAGTGGCTATCCTGTAGGATGCGCTGTGATTGGTCGACTCAGCGTAGGATACGCGGCCGGGCTCAGATGAGTAAACGTGGTTACCAACAGATGGCGCTAGTAATATCGCCGGGATACAGCGGATTTTTGTAGAAAATCCATTGGTCAGATGCCTTTCGAGGCCGCTTTGCTTTTAGCTTTCTAGACTGGCTGAAGCAGTGGATAAACTTTGTAACAAGAGATGGCGTTAGTAGTATCGTCATGGATTTTAATTTCATTGGAATGCGAGGACAGTGGCAAGCGTGTTCAAAATGGTTTTTGAACAGTGATATCACCGAGACGAGAGGAGGTGATGGTGTGTTTCATTCTCGTGTCTCTCCAGAATTTTTACTATCATATATATTATGATTTTCTGTGATACTACTTTATGTAGGTTATTGGTTAAATTTTTAGAATTTCTGCTCTTAATACAACCAGTTAACCAATTCTGATTAACTTCTAACAAACAAAGGGTGCACGTGTCTCATCCGCCTGTAAGCCGAGCCCGTCTACATGCACGTGTCCAGTCCGTCAGCAAGCAGAAACCGCTTGCAGACAGATGGCGCACGTACCTGATAAAACACTCTCTTATGCCCTTTAATTTAAAAATATCTAATAGAACTTTCCAGCATTGATCTCATAAGGACTAGTCATTAAATAGTACAGTCTCTTAGGCTCTTCCAGTTAAATATCATTGATCTAGCAAGGGTTAATCATTAAATACTAAAAGAGTGTTTTATGCTCTTCAAGCTGCTCTAAGCCCAGAGTATTGGCCGTACAAGTAGTGATGGCTAATAATGAATTGAAGCATCTGCCAAGGGTAGTCAGTGGTAAGGCCGGCCATTAAATAAATACAGATAAAGATACATAATTTCGTAAACCATGGTATTTTCGTTTGTAGTGAGGTTCACTCCTGCTCCATAAAATTAAGCCAACATGAGTCCTGCAGGAGGCATGAGATATAGTAGACGCGACAATATTGTTTTGATAATATTTCTTTAGCTATCAATGTAACAAAGAACACTTACTTGCTGTACTTAATAGTAGTTACGCCATTTTTCCGCTCGCCATGCAAAACCATCACATCGTTTCGACCTCCTATCCGCTCATCGGGGCACACTCCAGATTTGCCGTCACACTGAGACGCATGCGATATGTAGTAGTCATCGGCACGAAAAGACCTTGTGTTTTTCTCGAAATAGGCTACTGTTACATCAGCACCGATCTATAGAACATAAATAAATTAGACTTTGAACTTCGATTAGAACAGTGTTCTGGAGGTGTCAATATCAGTATGATATTCGGAACACCGATTAATTTAGCAGTGGCTAATCCAGGATCAAATCGTTTGCGTTAAAGATATTTTAGAGTGCCATATGATCTGACCTAAGCATACGAAATTAAGCTAAATTTGCATGGGTAAAGTGGGAAGCGCTGAAGTAAAGTAAGCAGTAATTACCTATCCCGGGAACAAACTATCCAATATTTACCGGATGTAAATAATGTATTTAGACACCGGACCTGATAGTTATAGAATTGAATTTATTATATAAAATTATGGCGGCCAAAAATATTCCGAAATGTACCCACTTGATTCTCAATTTTACGAAAAGGATTAACTTGCATCTACATTAATTAATTTTCCAACTGTTACTTACCATTTGGGCTTTATTATTGCTGCCAGACAACCCGAAAGCAATATACTTATCCTCTCCAATCCTGGCTGACAAGATAATCTCTACACGATCTTCTTTCATGATCCATTTCACTTGTAAGCGTTTATCTAAAAATTCCCTGCAATTGGTGGGGGTAGATGGTGCGCTTGCTGTGGTCGTCTGGATAGAAAAAAATAAGGCAATAAGCAAGAGCAAATAATTTTTTATTTCTATTGGAGGTTTAGAAAATATGTAAGAGCAGGATAACAGAGGACCGTGCCAGATTCATAGAACTTGGTGTGTGGTTACTTTCTTATTCATTGAGTTTTAACATTATAAAAATCAACCAAAAACCTATTTGCCAAACGAATATAGCCGAGCCTTTAAATCTGTAATATTCTGACTCAGGTTTCGTGCAACCTCTTATATCCATGATCACTCATGGTCGCATCAAACTTGAGACACACTGTCTATATATTTCATGCCAACGACTCATTAATATTTAGTTGGCAGCAGAGTGCATTTCTCGAGTTGTCAATATGTCCACGACCGATTTCTGGGCTAGATTGGGTTAATAAAGCTTGTAGATACTTACTGGATTATACCACCAGATAGGCTGCATGTAAAAATGAAAGATAAATTAATTAGTCATTGGAAATAAAATTAAACCTTTAAAAACGATGTATATATAAGCATTAAATTTTTGTCCTGTTGAATATCAGCGCATAACTGGAAGTCAAGACTACATACGACCGCGATATGGTTCCAATTTCATGCATACAGTACTGACATTTTGATTGTACTAATGTATTTACGAAACGAGGTAGGTAAGGAGTTTTTAAAATTGTTCTAACGTTTTATATATAAAATGTGAAGAAGTATAAAAATTATGTATATATTGTTATTTCATTGAAGATTAGCACATAACTGGAAGTAAAGGCGACAGGGAAACGCAGACAACTTATGCAAGACTTATAGGATAGCCAACATCCAATGGTTTCATTTTCTGGCTTATATTACTGACATTTTGATTGTATTAATGCATTTACCGATCGATGTAGGTAAGGAGTTTTAAAATTATTCTGACTTTTTATATAAAAAGAATGAAAGTACTACAACGAACCGCAGTCAACTTATGCAAGATTAATAAGATACCGAACATCCAATGGTTCTGATTTCAAATCCAAGATGGTGCCGAGTGATGATGTGTGTGTAGACGAGGATAACAAAAAGTGCAAATATTGCAAAAGTGGTGTGGAAAAAAGTTGCAGTAAGCGAAGCTTTACTACCAAAACCCGAAGAAATGGAGAGTTTAAAACTTAAAATATCTGAGCTGCAAAGTGAAATTTTGGAGGAAAAGTTCCAAACCTTATAACAGAAAATGGAATCTATAGAGAAACACATTATAAACAGGCTAGAAAACATCGAAAAAAACCACAACAGTGCAGTTGGGGTGTCTACATTTCTGACCGCCGGACAGCAGAACAAAAACGTTAAAATTCACGGTAAGATCAGTTCAATCCAGACCAGGACTAGCAGCACTACCCAAACGAACAAGTCCATGAACAAGGCCGTGAAATGTCAAGATACCGTAGGCGTTAAGAGCAATGCCAACGCGCAGCTGGACCCGCCGATATTGCAATTAGAAGAAGAGGAAGAAGTGATTGACTTAACCTCAATTCAACCTCCTACTCCCAGTCCGGTGGTAAACAAAAACAAAAAACAGGTTACAAATCAGTCAAATCAGGGTTCTGACTTTGAAAATGAGGAAAGTTAGACAAAAGTAACACGAAGGTCTAAACCAATAAAAGGATCAAACAACTCTTCAAGTATTCTCAAAGCGGCCCAACTAAAATCGTGGATATTTTTATTAGGCTTTGATCCATCCATAACTGGGGATATGAAACATTGGAAACAAATGATCTTGGAGATGGATTTTTTTGTGAAAAATTGGTTACAAGGAAGGATAAGACCAAAAGCTCTTTACTATGAGTTCCTCAGGATAAAAGGGATGACATAATGTCCTCCAATCTATGGCCCTGTGGAATTAGGGTCAACCATTTTATCAATATCCAGCGCTTTTAAACAGCAAGGTCACAACAAAGGATGTCAAACCACTAGATGGTGAAGAAGTTGTGGAAAATACTGCGACTCTGCTCAATTACAATGTGAGGTCTATCAGAAATAAAATTCATGAACTAGAAGCATCTTTGGTGGACAATCCCATTGACATTATATGCTTGATAGAGCATTGGCTTAATGCTGATGAGATGGATGCTTTCCATATACAGGATTACAAGGTTGCAGGGTTCACGACAATAACTCTGCCTTTGTGTTGTACTAATTAATAATCTTTATGTTATATGTACAGTGTGGAAAAAAAGTATGAACTACCCCTAATAATTAAGTTGTCTTTAGGTTTTATGAGAAACGCTCGAACACGTCAATTTGATTTTTCAGTTTCCTACATTCTGCCAAAATTCATTTGTTTTGTTATTGACATCTCTCAAAAATATGACGTCCTCGATATTTTTTTTAAATAGCAATATATGGTATGTGATACATCATTCGAAAGGTCTTTTCTCACTCAGTATGTTCCTAGATTTTTGGACGATTGTGTCACGCCGTTTCAAAATGGCGACCGTTGAATAGTTTAAATTATCATAAGTTAACTCTTTTTTTATTTCATTAGAAAAGAAGCAAACTATTGAGCATGGTTTTATTGATACTTACGCTGAAACAGCGAGCAGTAATAAGTAAAACAAAACAAAAACATAACAAAGAAGAACAATCATAATTTAGAGAAATAATAATAAGATAAAAGAGATTCGCTAAGACTAAATCACTCTATGGAAAAAACTTATTTCAGTAAATGCTGAAAGTGATGTTCGCTGACTACTTGACAGTGCCCAAGTCTAGAATCATATTCTTCTTGTACACATTGTAATATTTGTAGTGAAATATCGTATTACCATTCGTATGCGGCACTTTAGATCATCAATATTTCTTGGTCTATTTAGGAAAAACCTTAGATTTAAAATAACCCCACGAAAAAAAGTCCAAAGGGGTCATATCAGGTGACCTGGGTGGCCATTCAACGTGACCCCGTCGTCCAATCCATTTTCCTGCAAACATTATATCGATATATTTCCAAGCTTCTCTTGCATAGTTTGTTGTGGCCAAATATTTGGACTGGGCAAATCGGGATTATTGTGGTCAAGATAAAGAGTGACTAAAGCTGGCAACAGATCAAACTGCAAATAATTGAAGTAGGCTTCACCAGTAAGATTTGCTTCAAATAAAATTGGTTCTAATACTTTACCTTTCAATATGCCTGCTCATACATTAAGTTTCTCCAGGTGATTGCTTATGAGCTTCTTGAATCCATCGTGGATTTCCTTTGGACTAATATCGACAATTTGGCCTGTTTACAGTACGGTTAAGGTAAAAAGTTGCTGAAAATAGCACTGTCCAGGGAGTGTTAGACCTTCTAGAGGGGGTAATGGACTCATTTGAGGGTATGGAGTACTTTGATGCCCTGTTTTGTGACCTCTGCAATGCTTTTGATTGTGTCACACATTCCCTTTTATTAAAAAAATTAAGATTCTACAACTTTGGTGAAGATAGTATTAAGTTGACGCAGTCGTCCCTGGGCATTACCAAGCAGTGAGGGTGGATGGTGTGACCTCTGCGGAATCGCTTCTGGATGTTGATGTGCCACAGGGGTCGATCCTTGGTCCAATTCTCTTTCTGATTTTCATTTATGACCTACCTCTCTACTGTGAGGAGGCTAAATTTGTGCTGTTTGCGGATGACACAACCATTGCAGTAACTGGAGAAACAGAACAGGAATCTAGGAAAAAACTATTGAAGGGACGCGAGGCGGTGGAGTCTTGGTTCCTTTCAAATCGTCTGTTGCTTAATGCTGAGAAGACCCAAATTATGACATTTACCCTGAGAGATATTGGTGATTCTCTTCTGGAATCAGTCAAGTTCCTTGACATCTGCCTGGACTCCAGATTAATCTGGCACTCTCACGTGAAAACGGTATGTGCAAGACTTCGTACGAGTGTTTTTGTTTTGCGGGGTCTTGTAGGTTGTGTATCACGGGAAACACTTAGAACTGTCTCTTTTGCGGTATTTAACAGGAAAATGGTATATGGAATATTGGCTTGGGGAGCATCAGCCCCTTCTGCTAGGGTCTTTGGCTTACAAATGAGAGCTATGAGGCTTATGGCTGGCTTAGGATACAGGGAGAACTGTAGAGCCTCAATCGCTGAGTGGGATGTATTGACTTCTCCCTCTGTGTATATTCTTAAAAATCTGTTGCATGTTAAGAGTGGCCTGGCCGGATATAGGACACATGTGGATACATGACTACAATACCAAATCTAGAGGTGATTTGGTTTCGTCTTATTGCAGGCAGAAAAGGTGCCAATGTATTGGTGTGAAGTTTTTTAATAAACTTCCACAAGAGATTAGAGAACTTCCTATGCAAAAGTTTAAAAAAGCACTCAAAAGCTTCTTATTAGGGAAAGCATTTTATAGTACAGCAGAATTTCTTGATCTTGATGTTTTAGTATTTTAGTGTTATATGTTATTTTAATTATTCCATTTGGATATTTTATTTTTAATGTAGTGTTTTATTTGATATTATTTAAAAAAAACCTTTCTACTATAAGTTTTAAATGCATGTAAAAGTTTAGTACAGTAGAATTTTATAGTTTTAGTATTCCTTAATCTTGTCGTTTTAATATTTTAGTGTTGTATGTTATTTTAATTATTCCATCAGGATATCATATGTCTAATGTAGTGTTTTACTTGACATTATTTAAAAAAAGAAACCTATAAATAATTGAGTTTTAAATTTATGAAAAAAGTGACATTATTTGTGTGTTAGTTATATATATTTTCTTTGACGTATGTAAGTGCTATTTGCACATTTTGACACAAATAAATTTGACTTGATTTGATTTGATTTGATATCATGCATACATTACTGACATTTTAATTATACTAACGTATTTACCGATCGATGAAGATAAGGAGTTTTCAAATTGTTCTTCCGTTTTATATATAAAAAAAATTATAAAAACTATGTTCATACATATGTTTTTATTTAGATAAAAGCATATATTTTCAATTGCAATATTGAATTGGTAACTTTAATTATTTTAAATTATTAATTATAATAAAGTTTTGATATATACGGTCCTATATTCTATATAAAAATAAATCCCTATGGCTTTTGTTTTAAAACACATCAACAGCTAATAGGTAATTCCCCATTAATCTTATTACTAAGAGTGTTCCATAAAAATATATCTAAATTGTGATTATACAAATACATGATAGATGTAGGTAAGAAGTTTTTAAATTATTTTGTATATGCATATGTACTAGCGCAGACCTGAAAATGAATGCAAAGAATCGTGACCAACTTATCCAAGAGTCATATGATAGCCATCAAATGGTTCTGATTTTACAGATATACCACTCAAATTTCGATTAGGCCTATATATTTGCCGATCGATTTGGGTAAAGAGTTTCTAAATCGTTTTGTATATAAAAGGCATATGAACTATGGATAAATAGATATAAATTTGCATTTCGTTGAAGATCAACACAAAATTGAAGGTGAAGGACGCAAAGAAGCTTAGACAACTTATATAAGACTCATAGCCATCATCGATTGGTTTGGACATCACGAATGCACTATTCAAATTTCGTTTGGACCAATGTTTACTCATCGATGTTGGTAAGAAGTTTTTATATTGTTTGTTGTTTTGTATAAAAGAGGAATTAGAACTACGTATATATAGACAAAAAATTTTATTTCGTTGCAGATCAACATATACCTGAAAGCGTAGGCCACAAAGAAGTATAGACAACTTATAAACGACTTATAAGATAGCCAGCATCAAATAGTTCTGAATTCACGGATACACTACTCAAATTTCTATTCGACCTATGTATGTACTGATCGATGTAGGTAAGGAGTTTTCAAATTATTGTGTCGTTTTGTGTATAAAAATAATAAAACATAGACATAAACTTTTATTTCTTTAAAGATAAGCGCAAAACCGGAAGTGAAGATCAATGTATTTGCCGATCGATGTATGTAAGAAGTTTTTAAATTGTTTTGCCGTTTTGCATAGAAAAAACATACGAAACATGTAAATAAGGATACAAATTTTTGGATTTTTTTGAAGATCAGCGTAGAGCCAAAAGTGAAGGCTCATGAAAACAGCCATTTTGATTGCACGATTGTATTTACCGGTCGATGTAGGTAAAGAGTTTTATAATTGTACTGACAGAATAATCATAATAGAGCGTATTATCATAGAGATCATCTCTCCAAGAAATAATGAACACATTTTAAAAGAGGAGGTAGAAACACCGCTTCCAATTATAAACCCATTTCCTGCTCAAAATTATTGAAATTCTGGTGTTGGATGATTGGATGAAGAGAATTCTGGAAAGTCTTAGCACATTGGAGGCTGTGCAGATTGAGTTTCAAGGCTGGAGATGCGCTGGTGGTGATGTGAGTTAATGGACTGAACTTCATCATATCAGCGACTATATAATAGACAGACTACAGCGGCAGTATTCCATAATTTATCAAAAGCTTTTAAGTGGATGAATCGCAGAACACTGCTACGGAGTGCTTATCAATAATGGATATAAGCAAGGTATATAAGCCAAATATTAATTTTGGGGTGTACCCTTGCTAGTCTCTCAATGGATAATCAGTCATGTGACAAGGTTATTGGGTGTGTAAAAATAGATCGGATTGTAGTAAAGGTAATATCCAATAAACTTGGGCATATTATAGCAAGGAATGCTTACTTTGCCATCATTTGATATAGACTATGGTTTTGGGGATGTTGACTCTTTTGTCGTTTGTCGATAATGACACCTTGTAACTTTAACCATAATATCTTAGGTTCTACTTTCCGTTAACTCTAACATAATTAAACTCGATTAACTTACAGTTATCTTCGTCTGGCCCAATGCAGGTGGCACATCCAGGTCCTTCGGTATCATGACATGCCCGAAATTATGTCGGAACTGCACGCACCAAACCGCCAACCAGTCGATGTCGTAAACCGTTAAAGTTCCAGGCAACTGAATTTCTATGTCCTCACCTAGGTAGCCCCGCAAGGGATCGAATGAACCAAGTTCGTTGGGCACCTAGAAAAATATTCATTAGTAAGTTCAGGTAGTGATCGTGAAATAAATATTAGAATTCTATGGAATGCGTCAACGTCTCTCAAACCAAAAAGAACCATGGGTGGTTCAAAGGAAGGGAGGCTCTATATAATATTATGACTACTGATAGGTAATTCATTGATTATTAGAGAGCTTTTAATTGGCAATAATTATTTTATTATCAACATCTAACAAAATCATTTCTTCTAGTCATGTCGCAGTACAGCAGATTGAGTGGCAATCAAGAGTTCGTTAGAGCTTGGTTCTACTAGCTTTATTTCATACAACACAATGCCTTCTTTAAAGTCATTTGTCATAGTTGTAACTTAAGAATGCTTAATATTCTAAGTTCTCCATAAAACATAGGCAAATATTGTATCGATAGCGTTGTGAAAACTGATTACATCACCTGATATATTTCTAGTTTTCGTTCCATATCTTCCGTTTATATGAAGAGCATCATTTTCTTTTGGATATCCAACTTTCCCTATATATCCCTCTTTAAATAGGAACACATACGTACTGTACCATCTTGAAGTAATTCGTAATGATTTTTAATAGGTAAGTTAAAATAAGGGGCTAGTAGTAGTGGTGGAAGTAGACGAGTCAAATATCCTGGCTTAGTGATATCCGCAACTGGGAAGGGAGGAAGGGTTCAAGGAGAATTTTCTCTTATTCTCTTAGCTTACCTTGAAACCAAAAGAGGTGGGCTCAGTCCCATTACCAACCCAAAAATAAGCGTCTGGTCCCGCACCATCGTAGTGCAAGTTAGGAATGTAGAACGTTTTGGCATCTAGAATACTGATATTGTCCGAACGTAATCCGTGCGCTAGTCGCTTGAATTCTGGCAGGACCCGCGGTTTTGGTACTTCGAGGTTTGGCGGAATGAATACTTCTCCAAAGTCTACCTGTAAATGTAAACTTACTGTTAGAAGGTAATGAGAGATCTAGGTTCGTAGATGTTTTGAATAATTTTGATATGTCACAAACAATCTTTCAACCAACAAGGGTTACTAAAAAGACAGAATCACTTCTAGTATTTTTGTCATCTTTAATAATCTTAATAATAATCGAGTTTTAAGTTCAGGCTTATCAGATTATTTTGCACAAAACATCAGTCTCAGCGGATCAGGTATTTACTACAAAAAGAATATTTTCAAATAGTAGAATGCGCCACAATTTTTTTTTTCACCTTTACCAGCTTTTGATCTCAGCAGGTATCTGCTGTTGTTGTGGAATAAAAAGTCAGTTGGGTCTGACGGTGTAACTGTTGAGATCTAGAAGAATATAGCAGAATGTATCTGTGTGCCTTTGGCTCATATTCTAAAATTTATGTTTTACAAATGTTAAATACCCAGAAGCACTAAAAGAGGGATTGATTCAACCCATACATAAAAAGGTGATAGGAGCATGTTGAATAACTATAGGCCCATCTCGCATCTCACGATAATCAATAAAATATTTGAGAGAGCAATCTATGAGAAACTGTTTGCCTTTTTCAGAAAACTTTTGAAAGAGCAAGTCCACTATCAGAGCAATCTATTAGGCTGTGGTAAGGGTTCTTGAGTTATTAAATAAGAGGCAGGTCACAGCAGCTCTTTTTCTAGATTTATCGAAGGCCTTCGACAGGGTCGATCATGATATTCTTTTACAGAAGCTTGAGTTGCATGACGTGCGTGGGGTGGCACTAGGGTTGTTCCAATCTTACCTCTCAGATAGAAGGCAACTTGTGGTACAAGTGAACAAATAAGGAGATCAAATAAAATCAGATGCAAGCTACGTAAGAAAAGAAGTTCCTCAAGGATCAATACTGGGTCCATTCTTGTATATAATGTATACCAATGAGATTGTGAGTGTTGTGGGAGAGCATGTGGTACTGTATGCTGATGACACATCTGTGATATGTGGAGCAGAAAACACACTTATTAACTCCCTTGAGGTATTGGATGAATGGTTTACAGCCAACAATCTTTTGCTTAATGTTTCTAAGACACAGTTGCTGAACTTCGGTGTTCGCTCAGGAAACTTCTTTTCATTAAGCTATAACAGCTCAATAATTGAGTCAACAGAAAATGTCTAGTTCTTGGGAATCTCTTTAGATAAGAGGCTGGACTGGAAGGCACACGTGAATGCGCTTGCTGGAAGCATGAGTAGGTACTGCTTTGCTCTTAGGACAATAGCAAATACAATAAATGTTGATGCGGCTATGTCAGCCTATCATGCCTACATTCAATCAAGGGTAAGGCATGGCATCATCTTCTAGGGTAACTGGAATGCATGCATGAATTTTCATTTTACAAAATAGGTGTATTAGATCAATATTTAAAATGAAACAAATTGAATCTTGTAAGCAAACTTCAGAAAAGCTTCAAAAAAGCTCTAGATGAAACACCAGATGACGTCAAAATAAATGGAGAAACGGTTAGTTTGGGTTAGTTAACCAAAGTAATAATAGCAAATGACAATGAAGAACTACATAGAATGATGCAAAACATATACTCGGCAAGTGAAGAATATGAACTCTCTGAATACATCAAAGACGAAATGGATGATCATTAATTTCTTTGCGCCTGTTCTTCTCCATCTATTATTACAGGTTTTCCTTTTATAGAATAATAAACTAATTAATGTAAATAATAATAAACAATTAAAAAGTTTAAAGTCAACCAAAGTTCTTAACTTTGAAGTAAAAAAATATAATCGTAATTCCGTGTTGCAAAACAGCCGTATTCGTTACTCTCATATTAGTCTAGTCATTTAAGGTATAATAAGGAGTTAAAGGTTGCAGCGTAATTAAACAAAAAACAAGGTTATACAATTATTTATAGGGTCATTTATAACTGCATGTAATATTCGGAAAGGGCACGCTTAGTGATAAGTTTAGTGTGAACTCGACCTACGAATAAGTAGCCACAAATTGTACGTTAATAATAATATGTCAGGGTCTTCGCAGACTATATCATTCGCCCTAATATCCTATTTAAATATATTAGAAGATTTACAAGGTCATCGTATAAGTGGAGGAAGAAGAATTACAGAAAACTAAACATCTTGATGATTTTTTGATTGGACAAGTTTTACGAAAGAGGGCGAATACAATTCTTGTAAAGTGGCTGGGTTTTGATAAATCTCCGATACACAACGCTGTTGTGTAATAAATTATATTAATATTAATATTCTAGAACTTTACATTAGTTTTATCAATTACTTTGTTCTGTGAAGAGTGTGGTGAAAATGTTTCCTCCCATTCACATTGATTTAGTCATAAACATAGGGATAAATCCTGCAGCGAAATAAAAGCAGGAGTTGAAATTCTAAAAACTGCTTCCAAAATTAGAATAATTACTTATGACTTTCAACAAAATTGGATCCTGTAAGTACTAAGTAATATCTGGAAGAATGTACCTAAAATTATGCACTCGAATCATTCTTATATTTAAATTAATATGGAATTGTATTGGTTTGCATCTATTAACTTCTCAAAAAACAAAGAGAATAAAATCATTTAATTCATGTTGATTGCGTTTATAACAATACTTTTTCTCCAAATACAGACCTAGAAACAGAATTTAGCGATTTTCAGGAAGTTTTATTTATCAAATCGGGTGAAAGGAGAGAGATAGTGGATGGTCCTTGTCTAAACTCCTGTTTTTAGAATTATATATAAAAGCGTATAAACCACTATGAACAGACATCGGATCTAGACTAGGCAAGTTGAAAAATTCCCCCGAGTCATGGTGTAGCATACGGACTGAATGACATCAGGGTTATGATGTCTCAAACGTGCCTTCAGGAAACCAGGCAGCATCCTGTCGTATTCTTATGCAATGCAGGGCTCTACTGTGGTTGACTCCTTTCCCTAGCTACTCGTGGAATTTTTATGGCAGAACAAATCCAAAAGAATTCACCCATCAAGGAGGGTCAAGATCCTGAACCAATAGAGGCTGAGGATGGACAGACCAACCTCAACCCAACAACAACAACAGGAGAGGCTAGAAATAAACCAACCAATCCTGAAACCAGTAACCTTTCTTCTGGGGCGGAAAAAAGCCTGTTCGGTTTGACCACCACAGAGGAAGAGAGGAGCGAGACCGAAGAGGAGCTGGCCGCTCTTGAGAAACCTACTCTCAGGAGAAGAAGGCTACCAAATTCGGCGAAAAAACGTCTAAAACGATTCCTTCAAGAGGGGTTAGACTACCACACACACAAAAGACACTTGAGGAAAAAAAGGGGATAAGGAAGACCTGAACCCGGGAAATGGACGGAGACAACTGTCCACTATTCGGGAGCAGGAAGACCGCCCCTCCACCAGCAGATTACAGGGCGGAAAACGCACACGATCTGACGGCAGCACACCTGATCAACAGGCAAAGAAGCACAGGGCTGGAACAACCACCCCTGGCTTATCCTATGGGGCGGCACTGCGGGGCATTAGAGTTGGTATAGTCCACACTGATTCTCCGGCTGCCTCATTGGATAACAGTCAAACTAGGCTGATACAGAACGCCATAATGACGTCTGTAGACAAGCTTACGGAAGGCGGGCCTCAAGTCCGCTTTCTGGGATGTGCAGCTAGGCCAGGCTGGCTGCAAGTGACTTGCGCTGACGACGCGAGCATGACATAGCTTAAGGACGTAGTAACCATCCTGAAGCCGTGGGAAGGTTCTCAACTAAAAGCCGTCAGCGGAGTCGACATGCCAAAACCACGATGATAACGACAATCGGTTGACATCGGAAGTAGTTCTTACAAAACTGGGGAATATGAACCGCAGGCTAAACACCCGGGAATGGGTAATTCTACACCGGAAAGAAGCAGGTCCAGGACAAACCTGGACATTCGCCATTGATGACGAATCAATGGCGACTCTGAAGGGGATGGACTTCACACCCTCCTTTGGCTTTGGACAGGTGCAATTCCATCCTAAGCCACGGGGGGACGAAGAGACGCCCCACATGAACAGGAGGCTAGCACTCCCGCCGAAACCCCTTAGGGGGAAGCTGATGGTAGGGTTGAACCTGTCTTCACAGGAGCTTCCAAACCTGAGACCGGATTGGTGGAAGCAACAGCTTCAACATCGGGTGGCAGAGAGGGAGCCAAATCCCTCTAAAAAAATGACGCACCTCGACCAGGCCCCCTGAAAGGGAAAGGAAAGTCCATCCCTGGCAAGAGGACCAAAGGGTCGAAAAAGCAAGGAGGTAGGGCCCCCTTGGACGAGCAGACTGGGAAGAAAAATTGAAAATAAGACCACTTTCCTGCAGACCAATCTGCAACATGTCAAGGCTGCTTCATACATCCTTGGCAAAACTTTTAATGAAGGGCGGGTAGATATCGCCCTTTTCCAGGAGCACTGGCTATTAACCACAGGCCAAATACGAGGCCAAGGTAATACATCAGGTAAGATAATTTGCTCTGGAAACAGACCCAGAGCATGTATCTTAATCAAAAACAACATGAAATTTTTCAAAATTTCAGATCATTGCTCGCGGGACATGGCGACAGCGCTTGTCAAAATACAGGGCACAACGGATATGATCGTTTGCTCTGCCTACTTTCCTGGGGACGCTTAAGCAAACCAACCTCCTCCAATTGAAGTGCGGAACTTGGTCGCCTACAGTCGGAGGAAGAACATCCATCTATTGGTTGGATGTGATGCCAATGCGCACCGTGCAGTGTGGGGCAGCACGGACACCAACCAAAGAGTCATTATACAATTATTTACTAAGGCAGGGGCTGGTTGTTAATAACAGGGGCTCTGAACCAACCTCTGTAACTGCCAATAGGCAGGAGGTATTAGATCTAACGATCAGTGATAATCTCTTATCCACAGGAATCTCAGATTGGATAGTGTCATCAGAGCCCTCGTGCTCTGATCATAGACATATCCTCTTCAATCTGAAAACAGGGGAAAGACCCATCTTTGAATATAGGGAACCTAAGTGCACTGATTGGGCTGGTTTTAGTCTTACCCTTCAGGGCTTACCGTGCAGTGTGGGGCAGCACGGACACCAACCAAAGGGGTGAGTCATTATACAATTATTTACTAGGGCAGGGGCTGGTTGTTAATAACAGGGGCTATGAACCAACCTTTGTAACTACCAATAGGCAGGAGGTATTAGATCTAACGATCAGTGATAATCTCTTATCGACAAGAATCTCAGATTGAATAGTGTCATCAGAGCCCTCGTGCTCTGATCATAGACATATTCTCTTCAATCTGAAAACAGGAAAAAGACCCATCTTTGAATACAGGGGCCCTAAGTGCACTGATTGGGCTGGTTTTAGTCTTATCCTTCAGGAGTAGATGCGGACCTCTATTGCAAAGATATCAAATCATGATGAGATTGAGCTGGCCTCGGACCAACTGAGCAATACGGCTTATCATGAAAACTGTCCACTCAAGACTAAAAGCGATAACAACTGGTGGAACAACTCCCTTGACAAACAAAGGAAGGAGGTTCGTAAACTCTTTAATAGAGCTAAAGAAACCGGCATATGGGATCAATACAGAACTGCTCTAACGAACTTCAACAAAGCCATCAGAGAGGCAAAAAGGAATTCATGGGAAACCTTCTGCCAGGGCATAACAGATGCACCTGGCAGTGCTAGGAGCCATAGAATCCTCTCTAGAGAACCCGTTCAGGAGTTAGGATCGCTAAAACGACCTGACGGATCCTTTACGGAATCTGGCATGGAAACGTTGGAGCTTCTGGCTAGGACTCATTTCCCGGGATGTCGGATTTTGCATAATGATGAGGAGGAGCCTGTTTGGGACCGATCAAATCGGCCAAAAGCGGGCGACTGGATTGTCCCCAAGAACATCATTCATGCATCAACAATTAAAAGTGCCTTTTAAATCACCTGGTGAGGACGGAATATTTCCAGCACTGCTGCAGAACGGTCTGGAGGTATTAACACCGTTCTTAATCAAACTTTTTAGAGCCAGCCTAGCGAGTAATTATATACCTAGCAGCTGGACTAAAAATCTGAGTGGTGTACATCCCAAAGATGGGACGTAGGGAATCAACACCTAACTCATGGAGACCAATAAGTCTGACCTCCTTTCTGGTAAAATGCATGAAAAAGATATTCGACGTGCACATTAGAACGGGTGCACTTGGTGAGTATCCACTGAATGCTCACCAATATGTGTATCAGACCGGCAAATCTACAGAACTAGCACTAAACAACCTTGTCGAGAACATAACACAAGCGTTAGAAAGCAAGACTATCGCGATGGGTGTGTCCTTAGACATCGAAGGAGCATTCAATAATGCATTACCAAACTCTTTATACATAGCATTAGCTGAAAGAGGGGTTGAACCACAAATAAGGAACTGGATCGGAAGTATGTTACACTGCAGAGTGGGCACAACAACCCTACAGGGGGAGAGCTACAGATTCATGGCTGTTAGGGGATGTCCGCAGGGCGGGGTTTTGTCGCCCCTTCTGTGGTCTCTCTTGATGGATGGTCTGCTGTTGGTCCTCGCGCTGTGGGATGTGGAGGTGCAGGCATACGCGGATGATCTAGTAATACTGATTAGAAGCAACTTGCCAAGAACTATCTCAGAGGATCTGCAGGAGGTGCTAACCGTGGTCTATGACTGGTGTGAAAGGGAACAACTATCTGTGAACCCACACTAAACAGTTATAGTACCGTTCACAAGGAAGAAAAGGCTGGAAGACCTAAGACAACCTTCACTCAAAGGAGAAACTATCCAATTTGCGAATACCGTGAAGTATCTGGGAATTACCTTAGATAAAACACTTAACTGGAATGCGGATCTGGATAAAATTGCCGCGAAAGCGAAACTGTCACTATGGACCTGCAGACGCATTTGTGGCAAAACATGGGGCATACATCCCAAACAAATGCACTGGCTTATATCGCAGTCATAAGACCAATGATAACATATGAGGCAGTAGCTTGGTACTCTAAGAGCTTACAGAGCTCCGCGAGAATCAAATTATCTACCTTACAAAGACAAGCGTGTCTGGCAATTAGTGCCGCTTTCGGCACTACATCCACGGCAGCGCTTGAGTGTCTTCTAAATCTGCCACCTCATCAAATAGTACTGGAGAAGGAGGCTAGATGGGCGACGTATAGATTGACACAGGCGGTGATCAACAATCCGCAGGCGATCATCATGGTGCCCAACAGGCTGGAAAATACCAATGAGCAGGACAGTGTGCTGGGTCTACCATCAGATGTTATGCCTACCAAAACCACCTATTACCATGCCTATGACGTCATCCTACCAGAGAGAAACGAATGGGCGAAGGACTCTGAAAATCTGAGAATAACAGAGAATAGTTGGTTCACAGACGGCTCCAAGACCAATGATGGTACGGGAGCCGCTGCATCGAATAAAAATGGTAAGGTTGCGCTTAAATGTTCCCTAGGCACACATGCAACCATTTTTCAGGCTGAAGCTAAGGCCATTGATATGACTGACAAGACAGTATGGAACTGCCAGGAACTACTCACCAAACTAGGGAGAGAAAACAAACTTACACTGATCTGGATACCTGGACATACAGGATATGAAGGCAACGAAAAAGCTGATGCTCTTGCGAAGCAAGCGGCCGCAACGGCCTTCATAGGACCAGAACCAGTACTGGGAATAGCTTATAACACAGCTAAAGAAGCCCTCTCCAGGTGAACACAAAATCAATTTGTAGACAAATGGAGAGATATTACCAGGCCTAACTCATTCAAAGTTGGCGGTGAATCTGCCATCAGGAGTGAGAACTGGACAGCTTCTTCAACTTGGCCGACAGTAGGTACAGGCTGTAGTTGGCATGTACACTGGCCATTGTCGGCTAAGAAGCCACATGAACAAGATAGGGCTCTCCGAAGGAACGGAATGCCGCTTGTGCTTGGAGGACGAAGAAACAATGGAGCATGTTGTATGCCACTGTCCAGCAATGGAAAGAACCAGACAAACAGTCTTTGGAAATACTCAAATCACACTTGCAGATTTGAAAACTATCCACCCCAGAAAGCTGTTCGATTTCTTGAAAAGGATCGAGCCTGTGGCATAGTGGAAACCACAGATGTGAGCCACAATAGACCAAGGGTCGCAGTGGAGGGTCCTATTTGGACTCACTCACTTGTACAAATACAAATACAATACTTAAGACTTCTATTTTTACCCGATCCTTGAAATCGCTCACAATATATAAAGTATGACTAAAAAATTGTATTGAGACATTATTTTCATAAGTTCTCGTTATCCTTGACATCTTCCGATATTGATGATGATTCAAAATGAAACAACAATATTCATTTGCCGAGCTATATACGAGCGGTATTTCTTTGCACATTAAGGAAAAAATATCGTTTTTACTACAAAAATCTGGATCACCTGATGCTTTACAAAGAAAATAAACGAAATTACCAATAACCTAAAAAAACTAAAATAAGCTGGAAATATATTCTCTCGAGTAACACGATCAAAATAATATTTCCAAAGTCGCGACATGGTTGCGGAAAACCTTTTACTGGAATTGATAATATGTTTACGCTTCTGCTAGACTTTTATACGGCGGCTAAGGATACGTGTTTAAGGGTTTTAGAATGTACCAGGTGATCCAAACATATACCAGTTGTTTGACAGAGTATCAAACAATTATAAAATCTAGGAGAACAAAACGGTTTCCGTAAACACAGTATTTGTTTAATATAGAAATTGATCTAATCTAAACTAACCCAAAATGTAAAACATAGAGCCTGTGTTTACTATTATCTAAAAATTTAATTTTGCATAATAACATATCGGCAACTTGGGAAGTCTAGTATTATTCTATAATATGTAAATTGTTGGGTAATGTTGGCATTAAAAAAATAATAATCAGTTTATTCCTATCATTGATACTGGGCTAATGCTTTAATATTTTTAATGTATGGTTTTGTAATTTTTCTTATTTTTATATATTGTTATGAATAAATTTTATTATATTCTCTTTTAATAGCCCTTTTCGCACAGTGATTCAAGAACTCCACAGTACGTGAAATTTTTAGGCGTCTTTAAAAAATATATTAAAAAATCCATTGATGAAAGTTGTTAATATTTTCTCGTAAGAGGCCTGAAATGGACGATTGAGCAATATTAGGTAAACGAGTTCTGCGTAGAAATTTCTTAAGCTCAAAGTAATAATATTTCCTACATAAAACCTTATAGTGTACGTTTCAAAGTAGTCGCTCCAACAACTTTTGATAGGCACATTCTAATACCTTTAAACGACTGCCATTTTCGGGCTAATTGCCGGCATTATTTATAAAAAGGTTCCTCGCCGAGTCCGGAGACTATAAATCGCCTTGATTTCCCCCGCGTTTCCCTCCAAGGGCGCGTAGTAATAGTATAAATTTTACTAAGACGTTCCGTCCTTTTCGCGCCGAAACGCTGCTGTATTTAGGGTTGAATTTCCATGTTCACGGCAAACAGAAGGCTGTACTTGCCGTCGTTACAGTTTCATGGGTATCGACCGACCGCTCGGGGCGCACACGCGTTCAAACCCGTTCGTTAAAATGGCTACCCGCTTTTCCCCCCTTTGTACGTTACTGGAAATTTTATTTTAAGTTTAGTCCGCTGCTTAATTCGAAGGATTATTTTTATGAAAATATTTTACTGGCTCCCGTTTTCATATCTTTCAGAGCAAATTAAGATCTAATTCTAATTTTGAATAGGTTTATTGTTTTACACTACATTATTTCCAAGACAGTGGTATGTCCCAAGACAGTGTTATGATTCTCTTAAACCAGTTTTGTGGGCACAATAAATACTGACGATAAAATATGACATTGAAACAATTATTTATTACGTTTTCTGAAAAAGGCTATTTGCTTGCCATGCAGTAACATCTACTAACCGGGCAATTTATGTATCTACTTGCGGTATTTAGCCCCAAAAGCAGCATTACTCCGAGTATTTCTGAAAAATTTTCTGTTTACTTATTTATACAATTCATGGAGCTGCTAAGAGAAAGTAGTGCCGAAATGTTCACAATACAATTAGATATGATACTCAATTTATGATTTAACATATCCACTATTTTTGATAATATAAATAAAGAATTTTAAAAATAAGAAAATCACTTTGAATCGATGTTCAAGACGAGTTATTATAGAATTTCCCGTAAAAACATAGGTTGAATTCGAACAAAATAATTAATTGCTGTGACTGCAGTGATGTGTTTTCTTTAATGTTTTATTTTAGCATATAGCCCTTCGTGGGTCCAATAAAACTCTAAAATCATGTAAAATTTATTGCTTCCTATTTAATTCACTTCATGGAATTGTTAGGCACAGGTAGAGCTACAGCTTCCACAATTCAATTAGATGTGATGCTCAATTTATAATAATGGCATATTGGTCACTAATTTTTGATAATTTCCTTAGTGTCGTATGTACATTTTTAGAAATCTGATCCCACTTCTACAGGATTTTATTATCAAAAAAGCTCATGTTAATTCTCTCAAAATCACTTTGCGTTTTTGCTTCTGTTTTTAAAGCTCAGACCTAAAGGAAACACCAGCTCATGTATCCAATAAAACTATTCTTAATGTTTAATTTCTAGTTTTCTGTTTAATAATGTTCATAAATATTTTCCACAATTCAATCGGATATGACGCTCAATTTATAATTTGGCATATCATCCGTACATTGTTGATAATTTCGGCACTGACGTATACATGATTTAAAAATTCTGGAAATGTCCTTGAATCAATGTGCTAGATGACTTATTAAAGCTAATGTTAAATTGTAGTAGGGATATTAGTTTACAGAGCTGCTACTGCAATGCTATGTTCTTATTTAATATTTACGTTTTGTATTCAGGCCTAAAGATAAAACCTATCTCGTAAACCAAATGAAACAATTAATATCATATTTATTTGGAGGGAACAGTACTCCCTGTAACCCTACCACGTTTATTATACTAAGTATTTATATACATGAAATTTAGATAAAATTCTAAGTTCAAACTCTTACTCCAAATATCCATAATAACATACATTATGCTTGTTTGTATAAATACAATGATAATAGATAACTAAACATCTGTATATGCGAAATGTTACAATTTTTTTCCATAAGTATACCAACCAACAAAGAATTATAAATATTCTACAAATGTAAAAAAAAGTTGCAAAATGCATAATAGTGGCAGTAAATAAGAAAAAAAGAATTTAAGAATTTATACCCAAGTAGGCAGCTGTATAGCTTTTAAACCTAAAACAACTCAGCAAACTTGCTCTATTTTCAGAGATATAAAGTCGACTTTCCCTTTTAAATATTCTAATTTTTTTTGTATTTCTAATATCCACCGGTAACATGTTAAACATTTTTGGACCCAAATAATTTAAACATGAGATTAGCGCTTGTGTTACTCTTTGGTAATTTAATATAATCTTCAGTTCTATTTCTTGTTTGATAATTGTGGTCAACATATGTTCGGAGTCCTTCATTCTTATAAAAAAAAATGTAGTGACCCCCCAAAACATATAACAACCTTACATTGAAAATTTCCTTTGTATATAACATACTTGTTGGGTAAAGCCTGTCCTTTTTATGAATTATTTTAAAAATATTACAGTTTTGTACAACGCATAACGGGTGTAAAGCATTTTCGTACAGACCACCCCATACAACTATTCCATATGACTCAACAATAGTTCTATATACAGATAATAAAAACTTTTTGCTTATAATATTTCTTCATATATAAAATTTATACACTAATTTACGAATCATTGATCTCAACCTACGAAACTGTTTGTCCAATTTCAAATGATTATCAATGACTACCCCCAAATATTGAATTTGTGAAACTTCTCTAATAACAGTATTTGTATCTTTAACGCAGTGGAGTTGAAAAATTACAAAACATGACAAAATATAGGTTGTTTTGGGTCTAGGTTGACATCATTACTCATGGAAACAGGTTATTAGGAGTACATGGCGAAAAACTTGGAACGAATTTTATAGTAGCTCGTAGGGATTGTCTAGTTTAACCTTCTCTATGATAACCTTCAGTGGAGCTTACGCGTAGCCCTATTTCCTTCCTTTACCTGAATCGATGGCAATTAAACAAAGTACACTCTTCAAAGGTCTGACATTGCGATTGACTGTATTGGTGAAGAGGTAGAACAGTTTTGTCAAATACCCTTGTGAGGATCTTCTACCAGA
>MU184002.1:129838-143841 GCA_016904865.1 Pissodes strobi
TAAAAAAGGTGATAGTATTTCCTTGATGGTTCACATCTTGCTTTAATCGCTTTAAGCTCATCTTCAAAATTGTCAATCCTCTAAGAAATTCTCTTCAAAACTCGAAAATACCCTGATCTGAGTGAAATGACTTTTACTGTATTTCGTAATTTAGACAAATTATAGATATTATTATTGCATAATTACCTTGATAGTTCAGGGCGACATAATCCAGGACAACCATGAATTCGTTGGTGTTATTAATAAGCATTCATGATATTTGTGTAATAATAATAACTGTTTAGAGGGCAGGTATAATATAGACAAAATCTGAAGGTGATTATTTATATATGTACATTTATGTGTGAACAGAGAGCTTTTTCCCATTAGATTCCTATGAGTGCATTATCAAGTACTTATATTTTACTAATAAAACCTTAAAATTACGCGAGTTGTCTTCTTCAGTATGCAAGCATACTGGCGAACCCAACAGAGAACATCATATGGCTACTCTGCCAGCCCTTGCATACTGCTGGATAGTAACTAAGTGAATTGGTGTTAGTATGACGAATAGGCTCCAGTCGGACGAAAGGAGTTTTGGTAAATCAAGCAGGTAACAGTGGAGGTATAAACTCAGGATACTGCTAAAGGATTTTCAATAAGCGAGCTTTTGGAAGTTGCAGCCTGTTGTGTAGCTGCCATAGCTGTTGTAGCGGACTGCATCTACCGAGTGAAGAAAGGCATGGACTAGAAGATACGGAAGGAAATCAGACGGAGTCAAGAGGTGCTGCAAAGCGGAAGGGGAAGTCTAATAATTATGGAAGGAGAAAGTCTATAATTATTGTAAGCTATGCTTAATTTTCGGTTTAAATTTTGGTAGTAGTATGGTAGAGTTATGAAAATATTAGGAAAGGGTCAAGAGAGCGTCGTGAAAGTTTAGCTATATTATGTAAACTACCGACAGAAGTAGGAGAGTTAGAAAACAAATTTAATAATCTTAAAAAAAAGTAGGTCAGACTGGAGGCGAAAGACCCAGAGCAAATTTTTAAAGAGTATTTTAGAGCGTTCCAGGATTATCTTACTAATTCGCGAAAGATTATTAACCAAAAGCAAGAAGGGGAGGTGTACTGGATTCCATAATTTAGGCAAATTGCAGGTATTATTATTGCATAATTACCTTGATATTTCAGGGCGACAGAATCTAGGACAACCATGAATTCGTTGGTGTTATTAATAAGCATTCATGATATTTAGATAATAGTAACTGTTTAGAGGATCGATGAACAGGAGGAGGACCCGAGATAACGAGGTCAGAAGTGTACGCTATAAAAACACTAAAATGTGGGAAAGTCTCAGGGCCGGATGAATTACCTGCCGAAATAATCAAACTGATAGAATGGGAACACACACATATTCTGTTGAACTTATTTGTATTGTATTGTATGTAAAGCGGTCGCTGTCGGTTTTTCAGCTTCTTCACTTAGACCTAAATGGTCTTTGTGACTACCCTGTTTTAGATTTTCCCAGAAATGCCTGCACTTTTCGCGAAGTTCAGGCGATTTCTAGGGGCTAGTTGTGTAATATCCTTGGGATTACATACTACTCCTTCCAGATATTTTAGCCTTTGGCGGGTCAGTTCTCTACATTCGCAAAAAATGTGTTCCGCAGTTTCGTTGGCTGAGTTGCAAAATCTACAACGTGGTTCCTCAGTCTTTCCCATGTTATGGAGATGGTATCTCCATGGTCCATGGCCTGTTAGGTAGCTCGTGACTAGCCTTAGATCGTTTTTATGGCGCTCTAGTAGCTTCTTAGTGTATTCAGGCTAGTGCGATATGAATCTTTTCGCCTGTCGTTGTTCTGGAGTGTTTCGCCAGTAGGCCTCTTTCTGCTTTTTTCCCACTTATTGAGGTCCTCTCCGAGGTGTCCTCTGATGGTGCCACAGAATGGTTCAGGTCAAGGGGAGTTAACATAAACGGAATACCCGTTAATAACTTGAGGTATGCTGATGATACAGTAGTTATACTCAGAATCATCTCTTCCATAAAGGACTTATCCAATACAACAATCTGCCCCCCTTGGGTGAAGGAGTCTGGTACACTGGGTATCTTTCGAAGGAAATGCACTGAGTACTGTAAAGACAAGCTGACCATATAAATGTTTATTAATGTGTGATTATGTAAATTGTATGTTGTCTTTTCTTCATTTGTTTTTCCTTTGTATATTCTCAATATTGTGCTTATTGTTACCAAATGTACTGACATAAATTATCAAATGTATGTTATCTGTTAACATGTGCTATTACTTATTAATAAACAAATAAAAATATTTTGCTTCGCAATATCTGTGCAAATCACTATCGTGATCCTCCTTAACCAATTTTTATTAGGTGCTTTTTGTGAGATGAACGCATGGACTTCATTGGCCACATTCCTATTTTGCATTTACACCTACGACAAACACGTATCTGTCGATCCCCATTTTTCTCCCACGCCATGCCAGTCGGCGGACGTGCGAAGCATGTCAAACAAATGGGCACCTCCGTAAAAAAGGCGAAAATTAGCATTTTATCTAATATGCAATAAATGGCGAGGGAGCAACGTGAGTTATGAGCGGCGGGCGTCAAGCTGATTTATGGCGCGGAGCCGAATGAAACCAGTTTAGCGTGACGAATACAACAGAAACAATCATTCGTGGCTAAAGCTCTTTCAGACTAAACACAATACATTTTTAAACCCCCTCTCTGAATTTTTCAGCGAAATAGTAATACGGATAAAAAAATATAGTTACACCTCAATATAACTACGCGTAGACTAGAATCTGAGGTGATATTTCGTGAAGAGAGCAAGTGTTTAAAATTAAAAATTCCAAAACTGTTTTCTCTCTTCATCAAAATGTGGAACCCCCTTAGAACGCAGCACCTCACTATTATATCCATGACCTTGCACTACTTTTCCAAGTTTTTTTCAAAATTCATATCAGCTTCATTTCAAATCCCAATTAAATTTTTGTTTTTTCTCGGCTTGTTTTATTAACGGACAACATACACGGCATAATGGAGGGAACGATTAAAGCGGTTTTATAATTAACTTCCCCGACATCAGCCTCGTTTTGTCGGTAATTATTCATTGGCGCCCGTCAGCGCCAGACGCGTCACACACCGACACTTGCATTGTCAACGTTTCCGTTCGTCTTTTGTTTCGGCCGGCAATCTAATTTGCCTTAAGTGCACCGACATTCAGGCCGACACTGGTAATATAGGTGGTAATTGGAGGTGCAATTGGTTCGTGGCGTTAAAAAAATGTAATGCTTATTTAACGTAATATAATATAATGTTTGCAGTTGATTGATAATCTGGAAGAGCCTTTCTCCAGGAATTTTTTGTTTTCTGTATCTAAGTTTATTTAGGTCTTTCCTGCAATTCTACAGCACTATTAAAATGGCTTTAAATACAAGAACTTGATGCGTAACCTCAACGCTGAGTTTGGTCTCAATAGCCTAGGGCGAAGATATTAAAATGAAATGACAATCATATCCTTTTAAATTATGTAAAGTAAACATTATTGTAAACTCCGATAATAACTTACACGTTATCATGAACAATGAAAAATCGTGAGCTAAATAGTTTCCATGTAGTACCACATAGTCGTGGCAAATAAAGCCAAATTAAAAGCGGCAAACTTAAGATGATGAAGGGAAAGATCGGACAGTCAACTCAGACATTTTACTAAAAGTGTATCAATACTTACACTATTGGCACTGCCATCCTAGGGCGATGCACACACTAAGCAAGAACTGCCACGACAGATAAAAAGAATTCTAGTAAAGAGAATTACAAATTACAAACAAAATATCAAAAATTTGTAGGTTGACAAATTAAAACCAGGATCAACCCAAGAATACATCCAAGGAAAATTAGCCTTGTGGAGAAAATTAAGTAAATAAATTAAACATATCTCACCGGAAAAGGAATAACAAGCATCAAACAAAGATTCCTGTAAGCAATGATATATATTTTTAAATACTGAACAGAAAGATGAAGAAAAATCAAAAACTGGTTCTGAAGAAACACCATAAATTGAATGTCATGAAATATGAAGAAGCATGTTGCAACTCAGTGTTGCAGGAGGAAAGTATCTCCATATATACATGAGCTATTTTGTTTGAAGACTGAAATAACGTAATTGAGGTGATTATTTTCACTCATAAGTTTGCAGCACGTTTTTCCTATTAAAGTTAGAAGGTAAGCAAGTAGAGATTTGAATTAAAAACAAACCTAACGCCGGAGAGTCGTGTTTGCAAATCCGGCTCCGGGAGTGGAGATCTATAGCGCCACCAGTTCTTACCAACTAAACTAGAAAAGCTCCGCTGGTGTTGTACGTGGTTGTTAGACACGCTTATTAAACACAAAAACTTAATTTTAACTTAACAAGAAAACCCAATCTAAAGTTACGGATAAATTTATTAACTTCGAGGTCCCTACAGTGAAATTTTTGCAATTTAAAGGCAAAAGAATGTCAAAACACTATTAAGTAATTAATAATAGTGGTACAATATGATGATTGTACGAGGACCAATTCTGTTGTTAACTTGGTACTGTATGCCTTACACCTAAATGCTCTAAACACTTTCATCCGAAGTGCTCACTTTGATTTATAAATGTAGCAATAATAATATCAATTGATAAAAGGCCACAATAATTATATGAATCGACCAGATAAACACATGAATAAATGATGAATAAAATTAATGAAAGCTATTTTAAAGCTTGGCTGTCAATGCTTGATTTATATTTAAATATTAAGAGCGATTATATCAATATGGTCGGAAAAATAAATGAATAAATAAATTTAATCTATCTTAAAGCTTGGCCGATAAGACTAGATTTATATTTAAACATTAAAAAAAACAATTATTATTATCAATTGACCAAGAAAATAAATTATTAAATAAACTTAAGCTATCTTAAAGCTTGGGCGACAAGACTAAATTTATATTTAAAGATTAAAAACGATTATTAATCAGCAAGAGAAATAAATGATTTAACGAAACTATGAAGGCTCTTTTAAGGCACAATCTACAGTGCTAAATTCATAATAATTAAATAAAAAGGTAAATAATACTAAGCTTCTGTACGATACTCCGTTAGATCCGGCCGAAGATCGACGGTTGGTCAGACTGCCCAGCTCCACTTTACAGGCAAAAAGGATTACCTCGGGTGAAGGCCCCCAGGCACCAGTAGCAAGAACCAGGTACAGGCTTAGCCTGGCAGAGGACTCGATAGCCCGGTTATAAAACAGGCAGTAGTGTAGCCCGGTGATAAAAAGAAACCTGTAATAACCCAATACTAATTAGACAAAGCCCTTATTTCAATCGAAAAACACAGCTCCCCTTACATAAATATATTTTCTTTATAAAACAAATCCCCCAAAAATGATCAATGGATTTTCAATGACCATCAGCAAGAAAAAAGAAATACAGAAGGCACAGACAACTTGAACAAAAAAAAAGAAATAGATATGAATCACCCTTAAATAATATAAACTTCCCCATATGATCAAAACTAAAGTCACGATAAAATAAAAATTCAGATATGATAAAAGGAAATAGGCAAAATATCTCAAAGAATACAATGCAAATGGTGGTCAATGTAAAAAAATGTTAACACAGATAAGGCAATTAAACCGTTAAATTAGACAAATAAACTTCTCCTGAGTTGGAGGGTGGCTGGAGAATCAACGGTCTCGATCTTGCAAGATGAGCTCGGAAAGCCTCTAGAAATAATGGAAAATAGCCATTAGCATCATGGCGTTCACGTATTTCACAAGCAATAGAATAAAATTAATTCCAGAAAAAGCTTACCAAGTGCAGTACAAATATGCCAATAACTTAGTAGTGTCGAGCACTGGTTAGGGACTCACTCACAGATTCCCTTAGAAGGGTAGTATTAACACAGTCCATTATGACTGCACTAAAGCAAAATGTTTCCTCTCACATCGAAGGGTATTTCTAGAAGAACAAGCTCTGCACCTGTTTCAGTCAACTTGCCTTTCCACGTCCAACCAGATTAGAAAAAAAGAACGTCGAATCAAAAACAAAAAATTGTAGGGCCGAGAACTGCCGTATCGTATTCTAACGATTCGATACGAGGAATAATTCTAAGATAATAAACGTCTTGGTTCTCGTTGTAGGAAATATTCCTACGCAAATCATAAACCTTTAAAAATCTAAATAGACAGCAACATTTACGGGAGGATAGCCCATTCCTACTACCCGGGACTACCAGCCAAATATTACAAAAATTGCTGCCTGTCGCGTGGAAAGATTAAATCAGAGGTCTCAAAAACTTATCACAAATGATCAACCTGTGGCTTGAATTAAGCAAATTAGGGGCCCCAAAAGTTATGTGTAAACCAAAAGTAGAATATAAATTTGACGGATCCAATGAGGCTTTACAGTAGGCTTTATTAACCCAATTCTTAAAAATATAGAACGGCCAGCAAACATAATAAATGTAATAAATTAAGTAAAGTTATACTAATAACATAGTATCCTATTATAGTAATTTGATCAAAACTAAGCGATCTGTGATTCGCTTATCCACTAAAATAAATATAGTCACAAAGTGCAGGAGGACTACATAAGAGAAAGGGATGATCAAAACAGCTACTCAAGGCCACAACAGTGTTATAAAAGCAAGTACAAATATATCATTAACCTATATGTAAAATAAAATTAATTTACATTAATAAATGCGGCAACCTTAAGCTTATTGACAACAAATCGAATTAATAAATTTAGAATTAATTAACCGAAGGTATAGTATCTATTTTTGCTAAATGCATCATATAACATAACCTTTAAAATATTTTACACTGGCCAAATCAGACTGTTACAACTTCGAGCGGTACAGCAAAGAACATGGCATTTTAGGTTAAAAGCAAGCCGCTTTGCACAAGTTATCTAGAGACCTAAAAAAATGATTTTATCCGAGGAAACCAAAATTTGGTCTCTTAGGATCCAAGATGGCGGCTATTTTTCAAAATGGCCGCTAAAATGTATATTTCCTGTTTCTTGTACGATTCAATTGAAGAAAGGGTGATTTTCGGGTATGGTTTGTCCGCACATCGCGAATTTGAATGAAAAAGAGGCATTTATTTCAATGTGAGTTGAAAAATATTAATTGGTCAGTTTTTTACAAATTTATACTTTTTTAGAAAATACATTATTTTATGTTAGTAATAAATAGATGTCAAATAAAAAACAGCGGATGACAGGATCACCTCACAAGTTGTCGGCATCGTCATCACTTTCTTTTCCCAGATACCCGAAACTGTAAAATTCCTAAAAAAAAATTTGCACCAAGTCCTTTAGATGCAGTTAAAGAAATACTGAATTACCTAGGAACTATCACAGTTTCTTTTACAATTGCACTGTATTGTGCATGGCAAAGTATTTTTGTTACATTGGCAGTGGTATATTCCACACCCCGAGAGACAGCAGGAAGCCACACCTCTTCAGCTCCCGACAGGGCTCCGATACATCTGGAAAGTTGCAATGGGAACCCAATTTCCACAACTCATCTTCCAACCACAATTAGATGGAGTCAGTCCTTTAAAATTCTTAAAATAAAAGTATCTCTTCTTGTGAAGCTGCTTTTATATTCGCCAGGGAAATAAGGAAAATTGTCATCAGGCAGGTGTGAACGGCCCCAGATTTGTCTTGCCTGATATGCTGCCCTTAGGTTGTGTTAGTAGAGAGCAGCATACGTCAGAGGAATAACATGAAGTGACTTATTCTTTGTGCAAAATAAATATTTCACTGTCGTCTCAGGGCAGCATTGATCACACCGTGAACTTCTGAAGCAACTCAACGCACTCTGTATCAATAACCAAGCGGCTATTGCTAGAAAAGCCGATGTTGCCTCCTCTATTGCTTTCCAGGTTTCCCATGCACTCTTTTAGCCTTTACCTTCGACAAACGAAACATTATCGCACCCGGTGTATGTATGGAACCCCTGTGTGTTTCCTAGAGTGCTTGTCAGAAAGTTTACAGTGCTTTACTTGGGGTTCCTTTTTTTTTGTAATTATAATGCAATCATATGAGCTACTACAAACAGACGGTTAGCCCCAGTACCGTATGATAACCGCAGTTGAAGACCAAGAGGGTATAGCTGATGATAATATGAGATAGCGAGAATCATCACATCATTATCAACGGTTCGGACAATGACTGAGCGAGCGCTGTTTGCCACCATCTCTTGGAGATGATGGATGATTGTTTCATCCCCTTCTTCCATGGTACGGCAAGTGGGGTCAGCAAGAAATATGTGGACACCGTGTGAAGAGAAAATGGTATCGCCAATGTTTGATACCACTTGAAGGGAACCGATTCCTTTTACAGCTGACGCAGCGAAGAAGAAAAAAAGTTCCTCCTTATTTCTTGAGTTCATAAGAAAGTCCATCCATATCCCAGGTAGCCTGCCGGACGGTGTAATTTGCCTGCGGATACTTTCTCCCCGATTTTGACGTGTTACATCCTTTACGCCGTAACCAGGATATTGATCCCACACGAGATCCACTTTCTGTGCTTTGAAATGGGATACATTATTTAGGATGCATTGCTTAAACTCTGTTTCACAATACTCCTCAAACGTTCCAGTAGTTGGAGGCGGCTGGATGTGAACAAGAGCGGCACCGTCGTATACCATGCCATCACAAGTAGAAGGAACAGGCACGCGAATAATAAAAATAGTCTTAGTTTACATCAATGGAAGTGCGCTTTAGTCAATAAGGACCTTCTAAGATCAGATTTCTGACCGGTACGTATTGTTCTATTCTGACTTATTGCAGGAGGGCAAAATCATCTAAGTGTTCTAGATCCCCAAACTAAGGTAGAGTTGCTTTGCTTGCCTGCTGCTAAGAACATGCAATTCTTATATAAGTACTCACTAATATTTACACGCACTCACAACATAAATATTGTATTATATACTACAGTTTAAATTACTGTGTGATGCCAAATTTAGCTATCACCGACCAGTCGATAATAATGACAGCGCATGCGGAAGGACTGCAGTGGTTCATTGCGGGGGTATGCGGCGATCGCAGGGTTTGCTCGCGTGATTTGCACAGTTACTTCTTTTATAACTGTTCACTCAATACTTAATTACTTAATGCCAACGTAAAACTCTTTTTGGCAATAGGCCGCCATCTTGGATCCTAAGGAACCAAACTATGGTTTCCTCGGATAAAATCAATTTTTAAGGTCTCTAGAAATCCTGCGCCAAACGGCTTGCTTTTAACCCAAAATGCCGTTTTCTTATAGTTTTCGGTTTGTACCGCTTCGACTACAGTTATACAAAATTCCAAGTAAGTAGTTAATTTTTTGAAAAATTATAGCGGTAATTGCCCGATTCATCTAGGTCCTCTTCCCTGCAAGAGGCTGTGGCAGTTCATACTGCCTGAGTAGCCATATTCTACAGCGATGGCAAAATGGCTCTAAATATAAAAGAGGGGTCAACGAAATTAAATTTGTCTCAATGGCCTGAGGCGAGGAGATTAAAATGAAATGACAATCATGTCCCTTTAAATTATGTAACGAAAAAATTATAAGAACAATGAGAAATCGAAAACTAAATAGTCTCAATTTATCTGCTAATAGCCATCGCATATTTGTAGTAATTTAAACCAATTTAAAAATAGCAAGCTGAAGACCATAAGAGAACAAATCCAACAATCAGCTCGGATATGAAAAATAACAGCAACCAAAGAATAATTGAAAGGAACATTAACCTTATTGAAAAACCGAAAGAAATAAACTAAACATATGGCACAAGAAAAACATAACAAACATGAACTCAAATATTTTTTTTAGAACTGTTATATAGTTCAACCGGAAGACAAAGAAAAATCAAAAACTAGTTCAGAAGAAACACCGGAAATTGATGATCTGCATAAAATGAAGAATGATGTTGCAACACTCAAGTGACAAGAGAAGCTTTAATATGGTTTTCAAGACGTTGTTAGAGCCAAATGAATAAGACTCACTTAAAACCTTCTGCTCTAGACAACCTCTTGAAGGCAAGATAAAGGCTCTCTTACAGCCAAAGGGCCCACTCCCAAGACCAAGTCTTAAAGCTTGTTTAAAACCAACTTGCACTGAGATCGATGCTCTTATCATTGCCTTCAAGGCAATCATATAACTTTTAGCAAGTGTAATTTAAAACCATTGGCTTTATAGTGATCTAGATTAGGATGAGTTTAAGAACTCTGAGATTTATAACATCTTTAGATAAAATTATTATAACTTGTAAACCAGTTACATCAAGCAAATGCCTGTCATGTGATGTCGTCTAGTCGTCGGTGATGCATTCCAACTCCAAAGAATAAACATGGATGAAATGCAATACCAAAATCTGGCAAATTCGCCGAAATAGGAGACAAAAATTATAACGCAGTCGACTTTTTCAATGAAATATGGAAAGATACCTTCTAAAAATTAAAGCGCCTTAAATGTACTGTCAATAATAATTAAATTATTATTGACTAATTCTAAACAAAGTTTAATTATTATAAACAAACTTAAAAATGTTTGCTTGTAATCTTATATTGTATTACTGTTAAAATCCTCGTATTTTTTAAGGTAGAAACTAGGATTACAGGGATTATTTACCTCATGTATAAAAAATCCCATATGAGCAGTGCATCTAGGTTTTCTTTCCTGCAAGAGGCAGTGGCATATAATACTGTCTGAGTGGCCTATTCTACAGCCATAGCGAAATGGCTCTAAATGTAAAAAGTCAATGCGAAACCCCAACGATGAGATTGGTTGGCCTGAGGCGAGGAGATTAAATGAAATGACAATCATATGCCTTTAAATTATGTAACGTAAAAAATTATAAATTTCGAAGATAACCTACATATTATCAAGAGCAATGAAAATTCGTGAACTAAAGTGCTCCATGTAGCTGCTAATAACCATCACATAGTCGTAGTAAATAAAGCCAAATTAAAAACGGCAAGCTTAAGATGGTAAAAAAGCAAATCCAACAATCAACTCGGATATTTTACTAAAAAATGCATACAAAAAAATAACTGGCACTGCCATCCTAAGGTGATGCCAACACTAAGCAAGAAGTACCACCATCAGATAAAGAAAAAAAAGAATTGTAGCAATTAGAATTACAAACAAGGTATCAAAAATCAATCAATATAAAAATAACAGCAACCCAAGAATACTTCAAAGGAACCTAAATTGTTGGTTCTCATGATGTGGTGTCACAGTTTCCTTCTCGACGCTGATCAACCTCCTGTTGTAAACTGACGAGTAATTTAAATTTCTATTCTATTTACTTGACCATCAAAATTAAATAATTTTCCACAATTGGTCACCAAATGTATTTAGATTAGCTGGCAGGAACGTCAAACTGGTGAGAGCAGTTTGATTACGGGGAGTGACACCCTCGCCATTCCGAGTTGCCACGGGATGTGGCCCATCAAATCCCATCGTTCTCCCCCAGGCTGGAGAACACCGAAGTACAAAGTCTGGAGCTGATCAATGACAGTTTGTGACAAGAGGGGCTGCATTGTATTAGCTGGCAGGGACGTCAAACTGGTGAGAGCAGTTTGATTACGGCGAGTGACGCCCCCGCCATTCCGAGTTGCCACGGGATGTGGCCCATCAAATCTCATCGTCCTCCTCCAGGCTGGAGAACACCAAAGTACAAAGTCTGAAGCTGATCACTAGGGAGAGACCCAACAAACCCTGTTTTTACCCCTGTCAGACTAGGGACCACCAAAGGAAAGAATCTGAGGCCGATTCATTCAGTGGAAGCGGCCCTAGGTGGTAGATGCATACGCCTACTCGCATCGTCCGGTGAAAGACCACCCCACTAGAAGTGGGAAGCGCTAAGTGGTTTTCCCGAATCACGTTCCGTTTCCGCGCTGGTGGTTCCGGGTTCCACAGTAGGAATATAATAATATGGACATGATGGTGCTTCCAGGATCAAAATATTCCGGAGGTAAACTCCCCGGCCATTCGGATCTCCGGGCGCTGGGTGGCCCTGGGAGCCCTTCATTCCGCATTTCACAGACAGCAAAGATACCGAACCAATTTAGAATTGATTTCTGCAAAATAAGAGGCCTAAATACAAACATAAATTCGGTACACCAACATCTACAAGCAAATAGACCACACATACTAGCCCTTACAGAAACACAAGTATGTTCTACAACAACAACTGTGAACTACCCTTATCCTGGTTACGACTTACATACCCGATTTAGACATAAGTTCGGAATATGCCTTTTTGTCCGAAGCGACCTTTCTTGTCACCGAGAGGAAACACTCGAACCGAACAACCTTGACGTCATGTGGCTCAAATTCACCGCCAAGGGATTAACCAAGTTTATATGTTGTCTCTATCGCCCTCCGAGCGATAGAGCCTACCAAAGCTTTTTTTCAACACTAGCTACCACTTTTGACTCAATACAGGTTGATCACCCCAGTTCAGAAATAATCGTTCTGGGGGACTTCAATGCCCACAACACCAACTGGCTCAAACATCACAACAAGACCGACAACGAAGGTAGAGAGGCTGAAGCATTCGCCATCAGCTGCGGGCTTACTCAAATTGTAGACGAACCAACTCGAATCTCAGAGAGGGGCGAATTCGCCGCCCTCCTGTATCTTTTTCTAACCACCAATACTGACCAGTACACAGTTACAGTTGGTCCGCCATTAGGTACTTCAGACCACAAACTTATTACTACGGTTTGTGAATTGCCACTCATACAGAAGGATCCACCATTGCCTCGCAAAATCTGGCATTACAATTCTGCAAACTGGGACGATCTAAGGGTGTTCTACCTAGATTTTCCTTGGCTCGACGTCTCCTTTGGCGCTGACGACCCGTCAGTCTGCTGCGAAAAGATCACGCAAGTAATCTCCTCAGGAATGGAAGCATACATCCCAAATTCCATCAAGTTGCCATCAAAAGGAAAGCCCTGGTTCGACAAAAGATGCGAAAGAGCTGTGGGTAGGAGACAGCAAGCCTACAAGTACTGGCAGCAAAATCAGACCGCTGAAAATCGGAATTATTTTGTCCAAGCGGGAAACGAATGCAAGCGTATTATCGACGAAACTAAGGACAAACACAATCAAAGGATCAGGAATAAACTTTTGCAATGCCCCAGTCGCTCCAGGAATTTCTGGTCGGTAGCAAAGGCAGTAAGTAACAACTTTACAGAAACGTCTCTCCCACCTTTGACAGACGAACGTGGCATCACGGCGACTACAGCCAAGGAAAAAGCAAACATGCTCGCTAAAATGTTTTCTTCGCACTCTACCTTAGACGTCCCCCAAGGCAAGACTCTCCCCACCATATCGAACATCAACACTACTATGGCAGAAGTCAAATTTCATCACCGTGATATTCGTAAAATCCTTAAAAATCTAGATACGCAAAAGGCATCAGGACCGGACGGAATACCTGCCATCGTGTTAAAGAACTGCGCCAACGAACTAACACCCGTTTTTTCCAGGCTTTTTTCTCTGTCATACGGAAAAGGGATTTACCCATCTTCTTGGAAAGTCGCTCGAGTGCAACCTGTTCCAAAAAAAGGCAAGAAAACCACGCCCTCAAACTATCGTCCAATTACCTTGCTTCCAATAATCTCCAAAGTCATGGAACGTGTAGTCAATCAGCAACTACTCAAGTACCTCGAGAACAACAAAATAATCAGCGATAATCAATACGGCTTTCGCAAAGAGAGATCGACAGGAGATATATTGGCCTATGTCACTCATATATGGAGTAAGGCAATTGAGAACTACGGAGAGTCTCGGGCGATTGCGTTGGATATTTCAAAGGCATTCAACAGAGTTTGGCATGACGGACTGCTCAACAAACTACCGTCCTTCGGACTGCCAGCCTCTCTCTGCAGCTGGCTTGCCAGTTTCCTTAAGAGCCGATCTCTGCACGTTGCAGTCGATGGACACATCTCGGACACATTCACCATCAACGC